>CM040124.1:13914246-14081346 GCA_022559845.1 Amorphophallus konjac
CTGCGTGCACGACGTCTCCTGTCGTGTTTTGTCTGTGTTTTTGGCGTCGGCGTCTGCCTTCGCCTTTGCTTTGGCTGTCGGACTGGGTTACCCTACTGTGTGAGTTTGGGGTCGACCGTCTGTTGCCGTTTGGAGTAGCTTAGGCTGCCGAGTTCTCCTCGGTGGCCGTCGTCCCGTGTTTTACGGCCTCGCTCTTCTTTGTTGTTGAGCTCCCCTTGCTCTTAGCATGTTCCCTACTCCTGCTGTGCCCTGTCTGTTTACAGCTTTTTAGTGTAGCCTTTCCTGCTTTGCTCCACTTCCTGTTTCCGTAGTTGCTTCCGTTGCTCTGTGCGTTTTCCAGTGGGGATCCGCGTGACCCCTACTGAGTTTCTGTTGAGACTCACCCCTGCTTTTCAGGTGGGTTTCGCCGTCTGCCTCTGCTGTTCCTGGTGGAGCGCGTTTGCTGTAGCTGCCAGCTGTACCTGCGTTGGGCTTCCCTCGACTTCTGTGTACGTTCTTTTCTGTCAGACTGTACTATGCTAGACTGGTTGTCTTTCCTTTGGACTGGACTCGGGTGTATAATTGTAAACATTTGAATTATTAATGAAAAAGAAATTTTATTTCTGCTACTTTAGCAATCCATTGTAATGAAATTTAATTGCTTACTGTTATATCTGCTGGCTTCAATGTATTCCACACACTCCTTTTTCCCTTCGGCGCTTTCCCGCGCTTGGGAGGCCTCGCGGGTCCCATGTGGTATCACGTGTATTCGGTATTTATACCGGGTACACCGGGTATCCGGAATCCGGGTCGCTACACCTGTTGTCGAGGAGATAGAGTATTAGTCTATTTTTCTTCCCTCCGTCCCCTTTGTTCTATGAATGATGTAAACGATGAAACAGTGAAATGCAACTCCACGGTTGTTCCGATGAAATGGTTTTGGTTGGCCCTCTTCTCCCTGTGCTCTCTCTCTCGGAATGTATGTTATCCCCCGCATACATTAATTGCTCGGATGCTGAGAATTCTAGTGATTTCTTGTGCCTATATGCATGATTGTTTCAGATGGGAAGGAGGTAACAGAGCCCCGATCCTTACCGTGGATCTTTGGGCTTTGTCCCTCTCTCTCTCCTTCGACGACATCGATGATTTAAACGTTGCGAAGTCCATAGTCCTCTCGAGCTTCCTAAGCCATTGGGGCCATTACAGGGATCAGAGACAGTCATCTCTTGATCTCCTGGATGGTCGGCGATATGAATGGCATAAAGCCTGTTCCAGAGGGTTCGAACGCCTGGTGACTTCAATCCCTCGAATCCCTTCTATCCATGTGACTCCTTGATGTTAATCTGGTAACTTGGTAGAACCCTCGGCCCCTTTTTCGTTTGCATCCTAAAATCCCCTAGCCGCTACCTGAATCCCAGGAAAAATCCCCAAAACAGAGCACCGTAGAACCCCACAAACCTCCACAAACCTTTCCGGCGCCATGAATAGCTCCCGGCGCGGGCCGCGCCGGGAACCTCACGCCGAGAGCTCCCTCTTCCTTCTTTAAAACCATGCCGACATCCTCATGCCGAGAGCCCATTCCCCCGTGCCGGGAACCTCACGCCGAGAGCTCCCTCCTCTTTCTTTAGACCATGCCGGGAACCTCATGCCGAGAACCCACTCCCCCGCGCCAGGAAGCCTGCCTATGCTCGTTACAGCCATGCCGAGAGCCTCTCCTCCTCTGCCCAATCCTTGAGCACCCTGCCACACTAATTCGAGGGATATCTGCAGGTCACAGGGTACACCACATGGAATAAACAAATGGGGAACCATCCCCAACATCACACCGTGCCAGGGCCTAGTGCCTTTCTCTTTCGGTTTTCATCCCGGCACTCCGTGGATGATCACCTATTTCCCCTTGGGCATGTTCCAAGTTGAGGGGAGATGCTGCCGAAATCTAGTCCAACGTCATCAACCCCGATGAGTCAAGGGGGTGTCTCCGATACACTTCCCATCCTGCTCCATCTTTGGGGGAAACGAACCTATTTGGAGTATCCGGTCAAGTGGAAGTGTCAAAAGGGAATACCCTAATGATTAGCCGAATTCCGTCCCGCCACTGCGTGGACGGTCTTCTATCCTTACCCGGTATGGCCCAAAGTTAAAGGTTGTGCCGCCCGATTTAGTCCGTTGAACTAAATAAATCCGCCCACCATCCGTCCTCTTCCATAAGCATGAAGCCTTTATTTCGCATATTAGTATTTTGACTGTCTTCTGAGGCCTCCTATTTTGGCGTTTAATCAAGGGTTGTCCTTCTTAGGAAGGGCGTAATTAACGTCATAGCCTTTATCGTATGGCGGACTTTTGGTCCCGACTCGGACTTCACAATCGACTGATCAAGTCAAGTCGAGCGCACAATGAAATCGTCACACATGTGACTGGCACACCTAATAAACTAAATTAATATATAGATAAAAACAAAATTGAATCAGAGAGATAAAAAAAATCCTGCGTTCACAAGTCTGGCACGCCCGGTGGGACCTAGTCTCCCTTCATCTCTACGCCGAAATAGGAGGCCCAGTGGGCCCCCCCTCAAATTTCTGATTCCGTGCTTTCTCTATTTTCAGGAAGCTACGATGATGGTTGGAATCATGTCTGTACGCTTTGATCAACAAGCGGTCGATGTGCATGTTCGAGAGGGCTACCTAGCGGTACCTCTTTCGTTCGGATCGATGCCGCCTGCTGTCGGGATGCCCAACTGCCTGGGCCTCATCTTCACTGACTTGCTCAAGATTGACAACCAGGAGCAAAAGACTGTTGTCGAGACATTGACGCAAGCTACCAGCCCCAAAATGAGCCAGGTGATGCAGGATACTGCTGAGGTCGTGGCCTGCTTCGTCCATCACGAGGCGAGAAGGGGCACATCCTCTGCTGCTGGAAGAAGGAGGAGATCCGACAGGAGAACCCGATCCACTGCTGCGGGTCGTCGGATATCCAACTCAGGAAAGACAATGCTGATTGGAGATGTCCGGGTAAACCTCAGTGGTTGCCCAAGGGCGGTCAAGCCGGACGTGATCGTCCCGATGGTGCCTACTACCAACAGGTTCCGGGTACTAGCTGCCAGGAGGGTCGACATGAAAGAGGAGTATAGAAAGCCACTGGCACCAAAGCCGCCCAAGTTCAGGCAGATCTGGCGGCTGAAGAAAATCCAGAGCTGGGTCCCAGCTCGAGAGGAAGAGAACATTGCTGATACCACTGTTGCCCGCTTCAGGGCAAGAAGCAGAAGAGAAGAAGGAAGAGACATTAGAAATGTTGTTGCTGTTCACCCCAGGGCTCGGGGTAGGAGAGATGAGGAAGAGAACGAAGGAAGAAATCTGACTACTATTCGCCCCAGGATGAGGGGCAGAAGATATCAGCAGAAAGAAGACCTCACGGTCACCCACCCCATGGCTGGGGGCAAAAGATGGGAAAGAAAGAATTATGCTACCAACTGCTGCCAAGATGGGAGTAGAAGGTTCAGGGAGGAAGAGGAAATGAGAATAAGCGAAGCAGTCGCTGCTGCCACTCTAAGAAGACTAAGAGCCTGTGCCAGGCAGGCCGATATATTCAAATACTGCAGAGCCGAGCACCTGACTACTCAGGTGGAGAGACTGGCTTATCAGCAGAAGAGCCAGGAAAGATTGATGCTCTGACCAAAGCCACGAAGGCACAATCAAGAGGAGATGAAACAAGTGGCTCAAGACTACTTTCACTACCTAGGGAACTCCGCCCTCGGGCAGCAAAGATTATCCCGGGCCTTGGGCACCATGGATGAAGAAGAAGAAGAAACCCTTCAAGAAGTGATGCTCGGAGTCTCCTCCTCCGATTCCAATGACTATGAAGAAGGCCACAGAGCCGGATATGGGAAAGAAGACCTGCACAGGGAAGAAGCTAGAGAAAGAATATCAGTCTTTGACCGGCTCGAATACCCCGATCAGGTGAGAAGGAAAGTCTATAGGCAGAGGGAAAAGATGCAGATCTTTGCCTGCAATATGGCCGGGCTTGTCGAAGGGCAGGATATGTTACCAACACAGCCAGATGAACTGCTCAGACTAGCAACCAGACCAGGCCCCGTCACAAGAAGAAGTCAGGTGGCCAAAGATAAGATGAAGACTGATGATGAAGTCCGCAAGATCACCACTATGACAGTTAATGTGGTGACAACAGAAGATGAAGATAATCCCTTCGTCGATGATGCTGAAGGGACTTCAGAAGATCTACAGATCCCGTCAACCCTGGATCCCATGATCCAGATGATGTTTAGAAGATATCAAGAAGAGATCAATGCTCTCAGAAGACAGCTAAATGAGAGGCATGAAGTTACACCGGTCTCCAAGCAAGCCGAGCATGTGGGGCAGACTGCCAGCTCAACAGAAATGGCTATCCCAGCTAATCCTCTCCCGGTTGATAAGGGCAAAGCACCAAGCCAACCCGTTCTGCAGCAGACGGTAGCTCAGCCCTCTGTATCTCAGACGCAGCCTGCCGCGCCAGCCTTGCGCGCAACTGTGATGACAACTCCTTACGGTCAGCAACAAGCTCACTTCTTCCCGGAAAACATAGATCCAGCCATAGCCCAGAAGCTGATGATTGAAAAGATTGTGGAGATGAAGCTGTCTGAAAGGACTGGTGATGATGCTAGTACCTACGATGTGTACAAGGTACCATATCCTCCCTAGTATGCTGCTAAGAGACTACCTCCAGGCGTCAGTAAGCCGCCGAAGCTTGAAAAATTTAATGGCTAGGGCTCTCCCAGGGAGCACATAGCTTACTATACCACAATCATGGGTGACTTGGCAGCTGATGAAGCTTATCTGCTTAAGTTCTTCGGCTCATCCCTCACCGGGATAGCCTTTGAATGGTATTCAAGCCTGCCGGCTGGGTCAGTGACCGATTGGCCTGATATGCAAAGAAAGTTCCGCGACAGATTTCACGTCACGGAAAGAGAGATTACAATAGCAGAACTATATGCAACCAGGCAAAAGCAAGATGAAACAGCACTGGATTACATCAAAAGGTGGAGGAACTTAGCTATGAGATGCAGAAGACCTCCTCATCAAGAAGATGCAGTGCAAATATGTAAGCAGAGCCTCAGGAGAGAGGTACTGGAAAAGATGATTGGTGCAGATGTTAGAACATTTGACCGGCTGAACAATATAGTGGCGGAGGTCGAGACGTTCCTGTCTAAGCGTCCGACGGCCAATGCTCCAACTGTGCCGAAAGGGAAATCTAATGATCGACGACCATCGCACTCTGAGGTCAACACCGTCGATTTCAGAACCTTCGAGCAACAGAAAGGGAAGAAGGGGGCAGATGAAACTCCCCCGCTAGCAGACACAGCAGAAAGAAAAGATAAGGTCTCTCTGAGAAACAAAATGAGAAAGCCGTACTCTTTCCCGAAAGATAAGACATCCGCACTATTCAACTGGGCATACAAGTTCAACAAGGTAACATTGCCTGAACCAAAGAGACCCGATGACGCGGCAAAGAAAGGTGATCCGCTGTTCTGTCCATATCACCGTGCGCTGGGGCACGCAATTGAAGATTGCTACGTCTTCAAAGATATTATGGAAGGCATGGTAAAAAAGGGCGAGCTACAGCTGGGAGATTACCAGGTAGAGCCACCTCGTCCACATGAGCCTCCGACATTAAAAATGGCCGCCAATATGATTTCAATCTACCAGCAGCTGCCCAAGGAGGCCGTTGAAGAATGTACCATGCATACTTATGAAGCTTGCTTCCTTACCCCACTGAAGGATCAGGAAGGATGGCAGATGAAACCCATAAAGAACAGAAAGAAGACTCCCGCAGCCAATACCAATGGAGCAGTTATCCGCGGTGTCACACCAAGACCTGAACCGCCTCCAGTAAAGCCAGTATGGCGCACAGCTGAGACAGGGCCAGTCATCCGGATCCCCACTCATAACCGGAGAAGACAAGTCCCCCTACCTGCACATAAGGAAGTAAGTCCTGCAGCCAGGCGTTTACAGCAATATATTAATGGGCTCGATGAATATGAACAGAAAAAGCCCGGGCACCTGCTGGTGAAAGACTGTATATTTTGGGAACAGCTCGAAGAATTGAAAATTAAAGAGCAGTCAGAGGCAGAACAAGAAAAGGCTGAGACTGAACCCTTCTGGGGGCAGGGGCCAATGAAGCCAAATTCCTAGAAAAAGAAGAGACGGCCCAAGTTCAAGAAGGGAAAGAGGGTCGTGACAGTACAATGTAACACCCTGTCGGCACTCTTTACCTCACCCTGGGAGAATGATGAGGATGAAACATCAAATGCCCCGCTAGAAGCCAACCATGCCGAGGCCTCAACCTCAGCACATGCAACACGCTCCGGAAAAAGGTGGGGGCGCCCACCACCAGCTAATCATAACATTATGTTCAGAGGGGAACAGCCCTACCAGATTCCCGAACCGAAGGTACGAGGTGTCCAGGTTCCTCCCCCTGCCGGCTTGTACCAAGAAAAGAAGAAAGGAGGTCAAACTCCAACATTTCTGGAATTCATGTCTAGTCTAGAAAACGGGCAGTCGATACAGGCTGGGCCGGATAAAGGCAAGGGACCTCAGCAATTGGGGTCTGTAGCCTACAAGCAGAATGAGAAAGAAGGGGATAACCCTCTGACGGCACCAGGGGCCGTTGCTATAGAAGAAGCCCCCCAAGAAATCAGTCCAGGGGATGAAACCAGCACTGGGCAGCAGAGGCCACAGGCACCACATGAACCTCCAAAACCCCGATGGGCGGAAGAAATGAGACTGTCTAATGTCAGGGTGGGCAGTCGGATCATGAAAATGCTAAAGAAGCTCCCTACCGGATTCTCCATCTGGGAGATTCTCTCTCTGAGTGAAGAGGCTCGCCAAACAATTGTTGATGCCTTGCAGTCGCCAGCTCAATATGAAGCACTCTTGACAGAAGTGAATTATGGGCCGTCAGTTACATTCACAGAGGATGACATGCTGATTCCGAATTCCGGCCATAACAGACCGATGTATATGAGGGGCTCCCTGAACTGTCAGCCACTGAACAGGGTACTGATAGATCCCGGGGCTGCCGTGAACATTCTCCCATACCGCATCTACCAAAAATATTACTTTGATCTTCAGCTTACCAAGGTCAGAGACATGAAAATTGCGGGATTCAACCAGAAATGTGAGACGCCCCTTGGGGTGGCTGATTTTAACCTCACATTGGGGGATCTCACTACCATGGTACGATTCTATGTAATCGACTCCAACACCACATATAAGGCCCTGCTGGGGAGACCGTGGCTGCATGAATATCAGATAGTGCCGTCCACGCTGCATCAGTGCATTAAATACTGCCATGAAGGAAAAGAAGAGAGGGTGTTTGCGGATCTGCATCCCTTCGAAGTATTCGAGTGCCATATGCTCGATGCATCCTACTACACGGAGGTGTCGCAGAAGGGTGAAGAGAAAGAGGCTGGGGTCAACCAGAAGAAGCCGGTGACGAAGGCAAGAAATTGGTCTCCCCCGCCACCAAAGGGCTATATTAAAAAGCATGAGGTATCTCATATCTCTTATGCTGGTGACTTTGCTCGGATCACCCCTCCTAGCATTCACCCGGATGATATCGATGAAGAAATGAAAGAAAAGTACACACAGGTGGAGGTTCCGCAGGGTTTAGTCAAGCCCATCGCCAGCCTAGAGTACCAGACGGTGCTACCACTGAAGACTATGAAAATCCCTCGCTTCTGCGAGCCTCCTATCATATTCTACACCGGGGAGTCAGTCGAAGACGATGATCAAGACTGCATGGTCCCTGAAGAATCTGCAGACCGGATGGTGCCGATCACGGGCTTGGACTATACTACCCAGCGGGTTTCGCAGATGTTCTCTAAAATGCAGATGCCATCACTACAACCTGTTGCCCAAAAGAAGGCGTTCCAGGAGCTATGGGATCCGCCCCGGGATGATAAAGAACTGAGGAAGATCACTCAGCACCCGAAATTGGGTTATACCCTTCAAGAATACTATGAAGCTGAAGTGGACGTCATCTCTGTCTCCTACCAGCATGAAGACCCTTCCGAGGTGGGATATGACAAGTACCCCTCGGAAGATGAAGAAATCATTTATCAATCCATAATGAACAATGAAGCCCCAGACAGTCAGCCGGAGACGGGGACATCTGATGAAACAAAGAAAGATTGGTGCTCGGAAGACCTACCTTGCAAAGAGGATCTGTTCCATGCTGAAGCGAAGTTTGACACAGGAATCCCGGATGAAGACCAAGTAGCCAAAGAGCTGAGGGAATGCCTGGAGTTTGAGCGCATCCTGGAAGAAGTCCGGGCTCTACAGAATGATGATCTCTCAAGGGAGTCTGCATCAGAAGAGCCTCTAAGGGCGGAAGACTCCATCTTTGAGTTTCCTGCTGATCCAGTTACGTCCTCGGGGCAGACTGAACAGAATACAACAATATTGGCCGTATATGATGAGCCAACACCCGCTGATGACCAGTATGATGAAACAGAAAATCATGAAACTGAAGAAGATTATATCCCGGGAGGCTTCATTGACTTGCAAGAAGCCCCGCCCGAGGTCGAAGATGGAGGTCAGGCCACCGTCGACGAGCTTGTGGAAATAAATCTGGGGACCGCAGATGAGCCAAGGCCGACATTCCTCAGTGCACTGCTAGAGCCAGCTACCAGGGAACAGTATGTACAGTTCTTGAAAGAATTCCGAGACTGCTTTGCATGGACATATGATGAAATGCCGGGACTGAGTTCTGATGTGGCGCAGCACCGATTGGCAATAAATCCAGAGGCTAGCCCTGTAAAGCAGCCTTCCAGGAGAATGCGCCCTGAATTAATAAATCAGATTAACAAAGAGGTTGACAAGCTGATTGATGTAGGCTTTGTTGAAGAAAATCAGTATACTACATGGTTAGCCAACATAGTGCCCGTAAAGAAGAAGAATGGGCAGATTAGAATATGTGTTGATTTCCGGGACCTTAATAAGGCCTGCACGAAAGATGATTTCCCAGTACCAATCACCGAAGTGATGATCAATGCGACTACTGGTCATGATGCCCTATCATTTATGGATGGGTCATCCGGATACAACCAAATATGGATTGCTGAGGAAGACAGAGTGCACATTGCATTCCGTACCCCGAAAGGGATATTCCACTACAAAAGGATGTTGTTTGGTCTTAAGAATGCCGACGCTACCTACCAAAGAGCTATGACCAAGATCTTTGATGATTTGCTCTTCAAGAAAGTAGAGTGCTACATTGATGATTTGGTAGTAAAAACTAAAAGAAGAGAAGACCATTTGCAAGACCTGAGGGTAGTATTCCAGAGGCTGCGCAAATATAAACTCAAGATGAATCCCATGAAATGCGCCTTCGGCGTGTCCAGTGGAAAATTCCTTGGGTTTATTGTCCGTCATAGGGGCATTGAAATTGACCCATCCAAGATTAAGGCTATCCAGGAGCTCCCTCCACCAAGGAATCTGTCCGAGCTGAGATCTCTGCAAGGGCGTCTGGCCTATATCCGATGATTTATATCAAATCTGTCGGGAAGATGCCACCCCTTTCACAAGCTCATGATGAAAGATGTGCCGTTCCTCTGGGACGATGGCTGTCAGGAAGCCTTTGAGAAGCTGAAAGAATATCTCAAGACCCCTCCGGTGCTGGGGGCACCAATTAAGGGCAGGCCTTTAATACTATACATCGCAGCCACATACTGTTCCCTGGGGGCAATGCTGGCACAGATAAATGAAGAAGGCAAAGAACAAGCCTTGTACTACCTAAGTAGGAGGCTGATTAGAACTGAAGAAAGCTACAGCTACATAGAAAAGACCTGCTTGGCACTAGTCTTTGCCGTCAAAAAGCTCCGACACTATATGTTGTCACATGAAGTCAGATTGATATCTGCAGCAGATCCGCTCAAATACATATTGACTCAGCTAGTACTGAAGGGCCGATTGGGCAAATGGGCAGTGATCCTGATGGAATTCGATATTACCTATACCCCCCAGCGGGCGATAAAAGGACAGGCTGTGGCTGATTTCTTCGCAGAGCATCCTGTGCCGGAAAATGATATGCTAGGGACTGAGTTACCCGATGATGAGACACTCAAGGCCTGCCAGACCCAGTCAGTTATGTGGCAACTATTCTTTGATGAAGCATCCAGAACAGAGACAGACTCCGATGGAAAGACCAGAATACGGGCTGGAGCCGGTATTGTGCTGAAATCACTAGAAGGGGAGGTCGTGCATACTTCCTGTTATATAAACAAGCCCTGCACCAATAATGAGGCCGAGTATGAAGCTCTGATAATCGGGCTATATATCAGCCTCAACATGGGTATCCAAATGCTTCAAGTATTCGGCGATTCGATGTTGATAATAAAACAGATCCAAGGGGAGTTCGAAGTGCGTAAGCCAGAACTGAATCCCTACCACCAAAAAGCTGTGCGCCTCATGGCGAAATTCTACCATATTGAGCTCAAGCATGTGGGCCGTGGACACAATGCCCAGGCTGATGCACTGGCGAAGCTGGCCAGCTCACTAGCAGTCCCACCAAATAAGACACTGAACATTGTCGTTATGAACCGGCGGCAAGTCCCCAATATGCTAGAAGGGTGCCCCGAAGAAGACGAGGTTGCCACCGTCAGCACAGAACAAGCATCTGATTGGAGACAACACTTGCTGCAGTGGTTTCTACACCAACAACTGCCGCAGAAAAGGGAAGAAAAGATGAAACTCCTAAGAATCAAAGATTCTTATGAACTCAGGAATGGAATTTTGTTCTGAATAATGGCAGATGCACGTAAAAAGATTCTACTCCATTGTCTGTCCACTGAGGAAGCCTGGCAAGCGATGAAAGAAACACATGCTGGGACAGCAGGTGCCCACCAGGCTGGTCCCAAGATGAAGATAGAAATCAAGAAGCTGGGCTACTATTGGCCCACCATGTTTGAAGACTGCTGTAAATTTACAAAATCATGCCAGAAATGTCAGGAGCATGCTACTGTGCCTAGAAGGCCTCCTACGACTCTGCACCCTACAGTTCCCAGCTGGCCATTTGCACAATGGGGAACTGATGTAGTCGGGCCACTGCCGACTTCCTCGGCCGGACATAAGTATATACTGGCCATAACAGATTACTTCTCCCGATGGGCGGAGGCTATAGCATTAAGAGAAGTGACTGGTGAATTGGTCGCCAGATTCATCAAACAGAACATTATCTTCCGGTTCGGGATCCCCAACCGAATAATATCCGACAATGGAAGTCATTTCAGAAATCAGAAGGTCTATCGGCTTGCTGAGAAGTATAAGATCGAATGGAGGACCTCCACCCCTTACAATCCACAGGCAAACGGATTTGCAGAAGCTTTTAACAAGACTCTCTGCACCTTGCTGGCCAAGGTCGTCAGTTCTAATAAGAAGGACTGGGAAGAGAAAATGTACGAAGCTTTGTGGGCATACCGCACTGTCTTCAAGACACCTACAGGGTGCTCACCATACTCGCTGGTATACGGCTCAGAGGCAGTGGTTCCGCTAGAGCTGGAAGTCCCGTCACTCAGAGTGGCAGTCCAATATGGCCTGGCCCGTGGCGAACAGACCAATGCAGAAAGAAGACTAGAAGAACTGGCTGAATTGGAAGGGAAGCACCTCTGAGCTCAGAAGAGTATCCAAATGTATCAGGCCCGCATGGCCACTGCATTCAACAAACTCGTAAGAGGATGAGAATTCAAGAAAGGTGACCTCGTTATGGTCAAGAAAAAAGAAGTCATGACGTCCAACCCAAAAGGAAAGCTGAATGCTAATTGGGAAGGTCCTTATGTGATACAGAGGGTCTACGAAGGAGGGGCCTACGTGGTCGTTAACCATCGAGGGGAAATCCAATTCTCGCTACTCAGCGGAAGACATCTGAGGCTATATCATACAGCACAACCAACATTCCCCGAGTAATCGGGCAAGATCTACCCTTTCCTTGGTCTAGCGGCACTCCGCCCTAGCCGAGCTACCCTCTCCTTGGTCTAGCGGCATTCCGCCCTAGCCAAGCTACACCCATTTCCTTGGTCTAGCGGCACTCCGCCCTAGCCGAGCTACCCCTTTCCTTGGTCTAGCGGCACTCCGCCCTGGCCGAGCTACCCCTTTCCTTGGTCTAGCGGCATTCCGCCCTAGCCAAGCTACACCCATTTCCTCTCCGCCCTAGCCGAGCTACCCCTTTCCTTGGTCTAGCGGCACTCCGCCCTAGCCAAGCTACACCCATTTCCTTCGTCTAGCGGCACTCCGCCCTAGCCGAGCTACCTTTCCTTGGTCTAGCGGCATTCCGCCCTAGCCAAGCTACACCCATTTCCTTGGTCTAGCGGCACTCCACCCTAGCCGAGCTACCCCTTTCCTTGGTCTAGCGGCACTCCGCCCTAGCCAACCTATACCCTTTTCCTTGGTCTAGCGGCACTCCGCCCTAGCCGAGCTACCCTCTCCTTGGTCTAGCGGCATTCCACCCTAGCCAAGCTACACCCATTTCCTTGGTCTAGCGGCACTCCGCCCCAGCCGAGCTACCCCTTTCCTTGGTCTAGCGGCACTCCGCCCTAGCCAAGATATACCCTTTTCTTCGTCTAGCGGCACTCCGCCCTAGACTAGCTACCCTCTCCTTGGTCTAGCGGCATTCCACCCTAGCCAAGCTACACCCATTTCCCGGTCTAGCGGCACTCCGCCCTAGCCAAGCTACCCTTTCTTCATCTAGCGGCACTCCGCCCTAGCCGAGCTACCCCTTTCCTTGGTCTAGAGACACTCCGCCCTAGCCAAGCTATACCCTTTTCTTCGTCTAGCGGCACTCCGCCCTAGCCGAGCTACCCTCTCCTTGGTCTAGCGACATTCCGCCCTAGCCAAGCTACACCCATTTCCTTGGTCTAGCGGCACTCCGCCCTAGCCGAGCTACCCCTTTCCTTGGTCTAGCGGCACTCCGCCCTAGCCAAGCTATACCCTTTTCTTCGTCTAGCGGCACTCCGCCCTAGCCGAGATACCCTCTCCTTGGTCTAGCGGCATTCCGCCCTAGCCAAGCTACACCCATTTCCTTGGTCTAGCGGCACTCCGCCCTAGCCGAGCTACCCCTTTCCTTGGTCTAGCGGCACTCCGCCCTAGCCAAGCTACACCCATTTCCTTCGTCTAGCGGCAGTCCGCCCTAGCCGAGCTACCCCTTTCCTTGGTCTAGCGGCACTCTGCCCTAGCCGAGCTACCCCTTTCCTTGGTCTAGCGGCACTCCGCCCTAGCCAAGCTACACCCATTTCCTTCGTCTAGCGGCACTCCGCCCTAGCCGAGCTACCCCTTTCCTTGGTCTAGCGGCACTCCGCCCTAGCCGAGCTACCCCTTTCCTTGGTCTAGTGGCACTCCGCCCTAGCCAAGCTACCCTCATCTTGAGCTGGTGGCATTCCGACCTGTCACCCTCTAAAAAAAAAAAGAGGAAGGAAGAAGAAAGAACAAAAAGAAAGTAAAAAAAAAAAGGGATTAAAAATAGAGATACCCCGCCAGACTTGTTCAGGCATTCTGGACAAGGGCAAAAATGGCTAAAACCCAGCTGTGGTGAAAACCCGAAAGGGCACTGCAGGTAAAATCGGGTACCCCGCCACGTGAAAACCCGAAAGGGCGCGTGGGCAAAAGCAAGAGGGGGCTGGCTCCGGAGAAAACCCGAAAGGGCGCTTGGGTCGGTAATGTGGTGATTCCAAAGAAAGCCTTACCTCCCACCATAAAACTCCTCGTCGATCGATCGGCGCCTTGCCCGATCAACGATTAAACCCATCCGGAATGGACCTTACGTCTATTCTGTTGAAGCCTTCATGCATTGCTCAAGAAAAATTCCCTCGATAGTAAGCCCACCTCGGGATAGACCTTCCGTCTGTTCTGATAAAACACTTCCACTTGTTTCTGTCTAAGACCCACCACGATGAAACCTGCCCGGTTTAGACCTTACGTCTATCCCGATGAAACCTATCCTACGTCTCACCGCGATGAAACCTGCTGTTGATCGATTGGCGCACGGCCCGATCAACAATGAAACCCTATCCGGTTTAGACCTTACGTCTATCCCGATGAAACCTATGAAATCCTGCATTGGTATAAACCCAATACTGATGATGAAACCTGATATTGATCGATTGGCACACGGCCCGATCAACAATGAAACCCTGTCCGGTTTAGACCTTACGTCTATCCCGATGAAACCTATGAAATCCTTGCATTGGTATAAACCCAATACTGATGATGGAACCTGATACTGATCGACCGGCACGCTGCCCGATCAGCGATAAAACCTTGTCCAGCTTAGACCTTACGTCCATTCCGACTAGGTCTACATGTCTCTTTACGTCCCGCCGTGATGAAACCTGCTGTTGATCGATTGGCACACTGCCCGATGTATGATGAAACCTATCCAGTTTAGACCTTCTGTCTATCCTGATGAAATCCATGAACTCCTTGCATTGGTATAAATCTAATACCGATGATGAAACCCGCCATTGATCGATCGACATCTCGCCCAGTATCAATGATAAAACCCTATCCAGTTTAGACCCTACGTCTATCCTGATGAAACATATGAAATCCTTGCATTGGGATGAGCCAATACCAATGATGAAACCTGCTATCGATCGATTGGCACGCTGCCTGATCGACGCTAAAATCCATCCAGGGTGGACCTTCCATCCGCTCTGACATAGCACAACACTGCTCTTTGAATCGATTCAGACCCTCCGTCTGGATATATCATGAAACTCTATTCCTTTGCGTTAATGTTAAACCCCACATTAACGATGAGACTCATATTTTCAGCGAACGGCCTCGTGCCCGAGCTGCTATCTATATCCTCTAAATCAATTCAGACCTTTCGTCTGGATAGATCATGAAACCCTACTTCCCTTTGCATTGATGTTGACACCCACATCAATGATCGTGTGTCCACAATAAACATATGGCGCCATGGTCCATAGGATGAAAGTTCTGGTCCCAGAAAAGATAATGAAAAAAAGAAAAGAGAAAGAAAACGATAAAAAGTACATATGCAGAAATGGGGTTGAAAATAGAGATACCCCGCCAGTCTTGTTCAGGCATTCTGGACAAGGGCAAAAATGGCTAAAACCCAGCTGTGGTGAAAACCCGAAAGGGCACTGCAGGCAAAATCGGGTACCCCGCCACGTGAAAATCCGAAAGGACGCGTGGGCAAAAGTAAAAGGGGGCTCGCTCCGGCGAAAACCTGAAAGGGCGCTTGGGTCGGTAATGTGGTAATTCAGAAGTTCCATGCCAACCGGCACATTGTCTTCACCTCCCCTTCACTGATGAGGCCTTCCGTCGGTCATCTGGCTCTATGCCCCACCGATAATAAAGCCTTTCCGGGGTAGATCTTACGTCTACCCTGATGAAATCTGCATACCCTCTTTCACATGTCCCACCGACAATAAAACCCGTCATCATTCTGATAAAGCCTGGCCAGTTCAGACCCTACGTCTGTCCTGATCAAACTCCTAAACCTTCCCTTGATCGATCGGCTCCTTGCCCGGTCAACGATAAAACCCTGCCAGGATAGACCCTACGCCTAGCCTGATGAAACCTACGTATTTCTTGGCAAAGTCCCACCCGCCATAAAACCTGCTGGAATAGACCTTACGTCTGTCCTGACGGGACCTACACCTCTACATACGTCCCACCGTTGATCGACCGGCACCTCACCCGATCAATGATAAAATCCTCTGTCCGGTTTAGACCTTACGTCTATACTGATGAAACCTATGAAACTCCTTGCGTCGATATAAGCCCCATATCGACGATGAAACCAACCACTGATCGACTGGCACCTCGCCCAATCAGTGATGAAACCATGTCCAATTAAAACCCTGCTAGTTTAGACCTTCTGTCCATTCTGATGAAACTTATAACACTTTCTTTGCATCGATATGAACCCAATATCGATGATGAAACTAGCTATTGATCGACCGGCACCTCGTCCGATCAATGATGAAATCCTATCCAGTTCAGACCATACGTCTATCCTGATGAAGACCACGTACCCTTCAAGGTCCCACCTGTGATAACCTCTACCCAGTCTAGACCTTACGTCTACTCTGATGAAACCTGTAAAACTCCTTTGCATCGATATAAACCCAATATCGATGATGAAATCATATACTGGTCGATTGGCACATTGCCCCGACTAACTTTGAAACCTGCCCGGGATGGACCATTCGCCCGTTCCGGATAGTGCTCTGAGCCTCTTCGTTCACATTCCTGCAAACCGTCTCCCTTGCGGCACGTATGGCCAAGAAGGACGTTTGCTACCACCAACAGAATTCGGTTTAAAGCACCCCCCCCGGAGGCCGTCACGCGGTGGAGCGAGTTCCCCATCCTTTCTCTGAAGGGGTGGACGCTCTCCTGCTAGGTACGGGCTATTCCCATAGGGACCGCTGAAACCGCTATCAAACCGCCGTGAAATATTGACGGTGCGATAAGTTAAGAACAAACCACATATGAGACTGGTATAAAGAGTCCTTTCCATTGAATAAAAAAGGGAATACAAGAAGGGCCCCTGAGGGGAAATTGTATTACAAAAAGGGGGAAACAGATATTCACGGGCGCCGGAATATGTCTTCGAAGGCCAGAAGCCCTACATGCGGGGCAGCCCCCAGCTCATGAAGTCGAGCCTCCTCCTCCTGCAGCTGAGCAGACTCGCTCCAACAGGGCTACCTCCTCCGCAAGCTGCGGCCAAGAAGTTGTTATCTGCGGCAGTTCAGTCCGGAGGTCAAACCGTTCAGCCTCCAGGATGGTTATCCGGCTGCGCACGAACTGCTCCCGCTACGCCAGAGATTGCAGTTGGCATTGGCACTCCTGGAGAACAGAGCCCACCTTCTCCAGCTCAGATTTGCACTCCTTCCTTTGCAACTTCAAAGCTGCCAGTCTGTCAGACATAATATGTGCCAAGAAGTCCCGGCGATGTATAAGCTTTAACAACAATAGAACCCGTTGGGCCCATATTTCCATGGGACAGCCCATCGCCTGTAGACCGGCGGTGAAACGCTCGGCTATCTCCTTCAGCCGCAGATAAGTCAGTCCAGGCTGGGACTCCACCAGCTGGCGCAGCATGTCAAGATTTTGCCGGATAAAACTCTCAGAGGAAGCGAAGCCAGGAGAAGGAACTGGAGCTACTTCGAAAGTCACCTCACTGTCAATGTCCGCCCATGGTGTAACATCAGGCTGGGAAGAGGAAGACGGGAGGTCTGCGGAAGGTGCCAACTGAGCTCTCTCTGCAACCCCTGACGAAACCAAGAGGCCTTCCACCTCCATCTCCTCAGGAGTTGCTATTTAAATGTTCGTAGGGGCAACTTTAATAAGTGCTGGAGCGGCTGCTTCCTGGGTCCCCAATATGATACCCGCATCTTCAACATCCTCTTCTCGGGGCACCTCCTCCTTAGATTCCGAGAGCAAGGAGATCGATTCTGGGTCAGTTATGGACAATACTCCGGTCTCTGTGGCAGCTACCTCCCCTTGTTCCATCCCTGCTTCAGCAGCTAGTTCCTTCAAAGACAAGGCGGCAGGGGCTACAGACTGTAGGGGCAAAAGTTCAGTTTCCATAATTACTGTTATGGGAATTGCTGACTCTGGCGCAATGGTCATCACTGCGGCCGGTATAAAGGCAGAACCCCTAGCTGGGTCCGTCTCAGCTCTAAAATCCAAGACCCGGATGAGGGCCGAACTCTCCCCCGAGGTCCTCAAGTCCAGCAATGCTAAGTCTGTAGAAGACTGTACCCTCACCGACACAGGGCAAATTATCTCAGAAACGCCTGCACAAGTGGCTGACGAAGCAGGAATAATAGCCAAGGTGTCAGATAGAATGGCTTCAAAGGCTGCAGTCGCTACCGGGCTAGCAACAGGGGATTCCTGTGAATAGATCAATGCAACATCAAGCAGCAGATAAAAAATAATAATAATAACAATAATGAGGAAAAGGAGAAAGACCCACTTCTAATGTGATGTCGATATCCTCAAAGGAGTGCAAGGAAGAGGAAAGCTCCGCTGCTGAAGCAGCAAAGGGAGGAGTTATATCTGCCTCGGTGTCCAAGCCAGCAAATTCTTCCGGTAGTTCCTCCTCAGAAGATGGCACCAGCAGTTTGGAGGGGGTGAACAGTGGGACAATGGCAGTACATACGAATGGGGCCTCTGATTGGGAGATACCCTCCGTCTCGCTCTCGCTGAAATCTGCTCCTTCTCCCTCTGCCTCGGAAGCGGCCGCGGAGCTGCTAGAAGAGATTTCAACACTATCCACGGGCGGGACTTGCGTCCCTAACGTCTGCCTAGATGAAGACCGGGTAACTATGCGCCTCACAGGAACAAGGCCCCGTTTCGTCTGGGTCTTATGGCCCTCCTGTGGCTGAGTTATATCGCCAGCTGCTCCCGCAACTGCAGCCCCCTCACCGGCCGTCACTGTAGGGAAATGCTCATGAGAAAGACAATAAACAGATAATCGAAATGTGCAAAAGAAGATGAAAAAGCACACTTACCCTCCGCCTCACTAGCCGGCGTGGGGGAAGGCAATCTGGTCTCCGCCACGGAAGGTGTCACAACTGGCTCTTGGGCTGTGCAAAAAGGGGGGGGGGTCAGATTCGAAGATTTCTATAAAATTCAGCAAAAGACGATGAAAGATATAACTGCAGGCTGTTGAGGTTACCCTTGACTGACGTCTGGGCGCCCTCCCTTTGAGATTCAAACTCATCAAAGGAGGGGATATCAGGAAGAGGGGTCCCAGGGTCCGTCACTGCTGAAGCCGACTGCCGAGCATGGGCCTTCTTAGCTTTCTTGGCCTTCCCAACTGCAATCTTCACTGCAGAAATCTTTCTCTTCTTGCCCGGAGGCAGGGGAGTGGTCATCGGTGCTGCTGCAGGGACTTCGAAATAAGCAGGCTTCTCAGCTTGCGCAATGATTTTTTTGTAAAGCCCCTGTCGCTTTATATCTGGCCTATCTGTTGAAGACGTCAAAGAAGCAATGAGACCATACCTGCTGGGCCATCATAAAAGACAGAAAGCGGCCAGTACAGATAAGCTACCTCCTTGGAGCGGAAAGCAGCCTCCTTGACAAGCCAACAGACATCACCAACTGTCTGGCACTTCTCCACTAAAGATGCCAGATCACTATGACCATGAAAATCGAGACATCGAAATAGGTCGAGGTGGTCCATGCCCCAGCCGTCGACATAATGAAAAGAAATAAACAACGGCTTATTCAATATGCCGGCTATCGGACTCTCTGCAGACAACCCATGTACATTCAGCAGAACAAATAGCCAAGACGTGTGCTTGTAGTACGTCTGAGTCCTATCTTCCCTGCGCACAAACGTCCTATAGGGATGAAATCTATCTGTCGGACCCTTCCAGGGGACGACTGTCAGGAGCGGCTCTTCAACAGGGAAGGGGTACTGTTGCGCCTCCAGACGAGCGCCTCCTACATGGCACAGATGTTTCAAATTCTTCATAAAAGTGTCTTCGTTGATGGCAGCAAAGACAGGAGCGGGCGGCTCGGAGCCTCCTTCTTTCAGAGCCCGACGCTGAGCCAGATAGTTCTCTGCCTCCCTCGGATGTTGTGAATAAATCCTTTTTAGGTGGGCCTCGGGGATGTCAAATATCGGCCCGGGCTGTTGTTTCAGGAAAGAACGCTCGGCCACGTCCCAGAATGCACCCCTACCATCCCTGTAAAAGCTGGTCCGAATGTTCCACCATTTGATATACTCTGATGTGACGCGGGGGACACGGTTAGAAACAATGGGAACCCTGAAAATTGCGCCATCATGGCGATGATAGAAATCCCACCACAACCGGCCATCACCGACAATGGTGGACCCGTGCTTGGCCCGGCTATCCAGGGGAAACTGGGCAACTGATGTAGGGATATGCTGGTCATAGCCAAAGTTCCGCCCGAAGCGGAATGGATAATATGGTTCCAGAAGAAGCAGACCACCCTTTCTGAAAACTAAAACACTGGGTCGAATGGCCATGGCCCATCTAACCAGCTCCGGCTCCAGAATAGACCGAACAGCATTAGCCCCTGAAACGGGGTGAACATAGGTCTCTACCTCTTCCATCTTACACTCTCTTTGAGAATGAACCAAAGGAGCTGAACCTGCTGCCAAGCTCCAGAAATGAATGCTGCCAGGGACGTCCACTGGTACCCTTATCAGTCGGCCCCTTATTTTGAACAACTGGTCAGAAAAAGAGCCAGGTTCGGCACTGGCAAATTCAATCATTCTGGGTAACACTGTATCTGCCTGCAGAGTTCTAGGGGCCAATTCAGGAAATAGACTGTAGACCCAGGCATTGAAGAAATGAAAGGGGCCCACGGTCCTCAAAGAGCGGGGAGTCCGATGCTTGTACAAATCCCCCAAAGATTTGTAGATTAAACACAAGGCCACTGGGCAAAGTGACAGCCTCATTCCCCAGGCCATCTGGCATGCCGGGTATATGGCTTCGGGCCGAATGATTGTCTCGTCCCCTTGAGGGAGAGTGAAAGTGCACAACCAGAATGTGAAGTAAGCCGCGCAATGTGTGATAGGGTCCACCCCTGCTGGATTTGGACCACCATTGCCTACACGGTGCAATGAAGATGGCAACGCTGACTTATAGCGAGGAGCCCTTATCTGCTTGCTGGCAGTCGGACCCATGGAAGGGAAGTCTGCATATTTTAAGGAACCGTCAAAGAAATACTGAATCCACTGCCCTATCCGGACCCTCAGCTTGCTGCCTTTCTCTCAAGGATGGTAACCCTTGGAGGATCCTCTACTATGCGCCAGACAGATGGAGCGATAGGCCTTCATTAAATACCGGTAGGAATAGCCAAGTGAATACTTGCCTTCGCCATCTGAGCTATCCTTCTCGGAATCTGCCAAGCAGACCTCTTCATACGGCTCGCCGTCAATAGGCAGACCAGAAAGCTGTGACAAACTCCAGAGGTCGAGAGATGTTTCGCCCTCTGCTGTATAAAATATGTTGAACAAAGGGCAGAATACTTCAAACATTCCACAACATAACCCTCGGGATATGGAATAGCGGAATCTAGAAGCAAAGACACTGTGATATACCCCGACTCTAATCAGCAGAGGGGCGTATTCCTTTAAAACAAATTCGGTGAACTCCACTGCTCCCACCCGGAACAAGTGGGCGTCAGTGATCTTGGTATCTCCAAACCAACCGGCAGCCAGATGATACTTGAACTGGACGGCCGAACAATTCAACACAAAGGGCTCTTCGCGGTACCCCCATTTTATCGGTGCCAGGAATAGACCATAGCCAGGCTTCTCCCTATGAACTCGGCCACTAGCATTATCCCACCGGGCATGTGTAAATTCCGGGGCCCGGGTCAACATTTTCTTCTCCGGCTCCAGCTCTGATATACCGAGGACTGCGTCCCAGTCGCGCTTCTCCCCGGGAAGATAGATGGCCTTGTGGCGGTACACCGACTCCTTCAAGCTATCTCGTTCGGCAAGGGTGGCAGCCTCGACAGCACGGGCTACCCGATAGTCTCGCATGCCACCCACTATGAAAGTTCGGATGAACGGCATTAAGTGGCGGTCCTTCGGAAGATCCGGCCGATAGTCGTTGCCCCGTCTGAATCATGTCTCCATTGCAGTGGAATATACCCTCGATGTTGATACTGTATCCATCTCAGAATCAGACGATTCGTCAACGGCAGCAACTTTGTCATACCCGAAGTCCAGGCTATGCACGTTCAGCCAATTTACTACAGCCCGTGATATATCTGGCTGCGCTGACGAGCTCGCCCCAACAGCTCCAGAAGATGTAGCAGCAGAGCTGGAAGCCATTGCAATGTCTGCAGTCAGAGAAAAGATGTGAATGAAAGTCCTAAAATAAGAAACAGTCTTATAAAGATTATAGTGTGAAGCCATGTGAAAATTTCGGCAGCATCTCCCCTTATTCAGGGTCTGCCCAAAGAAGATAGGGAGTCACCCACCAAGAGGGAGTGATCCCGGAAGTAAAAGGGATTTAATCCCCAAAGTAATATCCTACCCGGGCGAAATCTAATGAAGCGGGAAGGAAGCGGATGGCTGAGGGGAAGAGCTCGCCACCACCGCCGAAAGGGTGAAGAGAGAGAAGAGGGAGTGAAGAATGAAGAGAAACGAGGCTCCCGACGCCTCAAATAGCGGAAGCAGAAGAGAGGTTCTCGGCGCGGCCTTTAGCGCGCCGAGAACCCCCCTTAATTCAAAAAGCCCGCCAAGAAAAAAGGGGCAGGCTGAGAGCCCCCCATATGCCAAAAGGCACGCCGAGAACCCCTGTGATCGGGCGCGCCGATAAGCCCTGCCGAAAAACCGTGCGCCGAGAGCCAACGCGCCGAGAAGGCTGTGCCTAAAGGCCGTGCGCCGAGAAGCTCGCGCCAAGGGCGTTCAAGGCAAAGAAATTGAGAGAAATCAAAAGAAATGCCAAAGTAATGATGCTTCCAAGCTGCAAAATGAAAGATGACTAGCAATGCCAAGCTGATAAATGGGTTCAGATGCTGAATGATATATGCACCTGCAGGCACTGTGTCACTTATCCTGCATTCCCGCCACCTGCAAGTGGGGGGCATTTGTTGACACCTGAAATATTACTGAGAATAAAGATGAGACCAAAGAGAAGATTGAACCATACATGAAGCTCTCAGAGATAACTGCAAAGCCAGAATTACAGAATAGTCGTCACTAAAGTCGCCACCCGGCTGAAGCCCTTCCCGGCCAAGCTGATGTCCGGTATTGTCGCCGCTCAGATAACAGTACTGATGAAGAACTGCGGTCTACTGACTGATGAAAATATCCAGAAATATTCTGATAAGACTATGTCAACTCACTAATCAACCTTCACCTGTTCTGACAGGCTCGAAGAATGCACAGATGAAAAGACAGGTTATATGTCTTTGATAGTCCAGACTTGATAACGAGAGAGTTCAAGATATTAAAGCCCAAATGGGCTCACTAAGGTAGAACCGGGAAATCCTCACAAGGTCCAAAGCCCATAGGGGCGCCGTGAAGCCATATCCCTTGGCACCGGGAAGCCTCCCCGGTTGACAAGAGCGCGCCGGGAAGTCATTTTCTGCGCGCTGGGAAGGGTCATGCCGAGAAGGGGGCTGCTGTGCCTATAAAACCCCCCTTTGTTCATCTCGAACAGAGAGGACAGACAGAGACAGAGAGGGCAAGAAAGAAAGAAAGCAAAAAAAAAAGAGCGAAGAGAGGCATCTCCAGATAGCCAGATAAAAAAAGAGAAGAGAAGAAAAGCTGCTGCGAGCTCGGAAGGAAGGAGAAGGTGGGGTGCTAGGGGAGGGAGAGGAGTCAATGCTCCGCCCTCCCCTTCCCTCTATTGCCGTCGTCCCTTCCTGCTTCCCTTTCCTTTTGATGTATAAGCTTCGATTCCGTTTTCCGCTTTCGAAGTGAAGAGATCTCCCTGTTGTCGAGGAGATAGAGTATTAGTCTATTTTTCTTCCCTCCATCCCCTTTGTTCTATGAATGATGTAAACGATGAAACAGTGAAATGCAACTCCACGGTTGTTCCGATGAAATGGTTTTGGTTGGCCCTCTTCTCCCTGTGCTCTCTCTCTCGGAATGTATGTTACCCCCCGCATACATTAATTGCTCGGGTGCTGAGAATTCTAGTGATTTCTTGTGCCTATATGCATGATTGTTTCAGATGGGAAGGAGGTAACAGAGCCCCGATCCTTACCGTGGATCTTTGGGCTTTGTCCCTCTCTCTCTCCTTCGACGACATCGATGATTTAAACGTTGCGAAGTCCATAGTCCTCTCGAGCTTCCTAAGCCATTGGGGCCATTACAGGGATCAGAGACAGTCATCTCTTGATCTTCTGGATGGTCGGCGATATGAATGGCATAAAGCCTGTTCCAGAGGGTTCGAACACCTGGTGACTTCAATCCCTCGAATCCCTTCTATCCATGTGACTCCTTGATGTTAATCTGGTAACCTGGTAGAACCCTCGGCCCCTTTTTCGTTTGCATCCTAAAATCCCCTAGCCGCTACCTGAATCCCAGGAAAAATCCCCAAAACAGAGCACCGTAGAACCCCACAAACCTCCACAAACCTTTTCGGCGCCATGAATAGCTCCCGGCGCGGCCCGCGCCGGGAACCTCACGTCGAGAGCTCCCTCTTCCTTCTTTAAAACCATGCCGAGAGCCTCAGGCCGAGAGCCCATTCCCCCGCGCCGAGAACCTCACGCCGAGAGCTCCCTCCTCTTTCTTTAGACCATGCCGGGAACCTCATGCCGAGAACCCACTCCCCCGCGCCGGGAAGCCTGCCTATGCTCGTTACAGCCATGCCGAGAGCCTCTCCTCCTCTGCCCAATCCTTGAGCACCCTGCCACACTAATTCGAGGGATATCTGCAGGTCACAGGGTACACCACATGGAATAAACAAATGGGGAACCATCCCCAACATCACACCGTGCCAGGGCCCAGTGCCTTTCTCTTTCGGTTTTCATCCCGGCACTCCGTGGATGATCACCTATTTCCCCTTGGGCATGTTCCAAGTTGAGGGGAGATGCTGCCGAAATCTAGTCCAATGTCATCAACCCCGATGAGTCAAGGGGGTGTCTCCGATACACTTCCCATCCGGCTCCATCTTCGGGGGAAACGAACCTATTTGGAGCATCCGGTCAAGTGGAAGTGTCAAAAGGGAATACCCTAATGATTAGCCGAATTCCGTCCCGCCACTGCGTGGACGGTCTTCTATCCTTACCCGGTATGGCCCAAAGTTAAAGGTTGTGCCGCCCGATTTAGTCCGTTGAACTAAATAAATCCGCCCACCATCCGTCCTCTTCCATAAGCATGAAGCCTTTATTTCGCATATTAGTATTTTGACTGCCTTCTGAGGCCTCCTATTTTGGCGTTTAATCAAGGGTTGTCCTTCTTAGGAAGGGCGTAATTAACGTCATAGCCTTTATGGTATGGCGGACTTTTGGTCCCGACTCGGACTTCACAATCGACTGATCAAGTCAAGTCGAGCGCACAATGAAATCGTCACACATGTGACTGGCACGCCTAATAAACCAAATTAATATATAGATAAAAACAAAATTGAATCAGAGAGATAAAAAAAATCCCGCGTCCACAGGAGCCCCAGCGGCACACCCCCCAGGCGCCCAGCGGCACGCTCCCCAGGTCGCCCAGCGGCACACCTCCCAGGCGCCCAACGGCACGCCTCCCAGGCCGCCCAGCGGCACACCCCCCAGGCACCCAGCGGCACGCCCCCAGGGAGCCCCAGCGGCACGCCCCCAAGGAGCCCCTAGCGGCACACCATGGCGAGCCTTCAACGGCACGCTTGTCAGCCCCTTCAACGGCACGCTTGCCAGCCCTTTCAGCGGCACGCTCCTGCAGCCCGCCGGCAGTGCAACTCGTTGGCTCCTCAGCGACACGCTCCGGCAGATCAAATCAAAACGCCATCCCCTATAGATTCTTGGCGCGCAATGGGCCAGCTGATGTGTCGCCTCCTCGTGAAGGCACGCAGGCTATTCCCTGCCACCAAGGACAGCCCAAATCAAATCCCGTTCAATGTTGCACATTCCGGCCATGGACGCTCCTGCCTTCGGACGCTCCCGCGACTGGGGTATAAATGCCCTTCTTCTCCGGCGATCCAAAGGAGAGGGGGGAGAGGCAGACAGACACCTGTAGAAGAGAAGAAGAGAAGAGAAGAAGGGAAAGAAGAAGAGAAGAAGAAGAGGGAGAGGCCTGCCCTCCTGCTGCCCGGTCCACCGTCGTCCACGTAAAGAAGAAGAGAGGGAAAAGAGAGAAGAGAAGAAGAGAGGAGTGAGGTCTGGGAGGGGAGGAGCTTATGCTCCGTTCCCCTTCCCACCTTGTATTTTCATTTCCTTTTTCCCCTTCCTTTTTCCTTTGCTGTTGTCCCCTTTCTCTTTCTCCCTACGATGTATTGGCCCTCTGTGGCCTCCCGTTCTTTGTGAATGAAAAGCCTTGCTCTTTGGGTTTCCCCACCGTCTCTGTCTGTTTTCCTCCCCCTCTTCTTCCCTATCGGTTTGGCCTCCGGCAGTAATCTTCCCCCCTCTGCGTTTCAACCTTGCCCGTTTGCCCGTGGGGAGTTACCCCCCCTGGCCTCTCAGCGGCCTGCTTTCACCCCTGGCGGCCTTCAGCGGCGCACCTTTCCTGGCCGCCAGCGGCACACCTTTCCTGGCCGCCAGCGGCACACCTACTTTAGCCTCCAGCGGCACACCCCATCTGTGCCTCCAACGGCACACCCCATCTGTGCCCCAGCGGCACACCCTTGGCCTGCCTCTACCTGGCATGCCTGGCCCTCTCCCTTCCAGTCAGGGTATCCTTAGGCTGCATCAACCAAGTGTTTCCCATTTACCATTTACTCCGAGCTTTCCAAGATTTTATTAAGGTGTTGCCGCTCTCGGGCGCCCACCTCCAATTGTCGGGTTCCGCCACTCCATGTGGGCGCGTTCCCTACATCTCCCTTACGTCCCGGGTCAAGGGGAGATGCTGCCGAATTCTTGTCAGAATTAACTTAACAACAACAATCATAAAAGAGAAGTAATAATGCAAAAAGGGGAACGATAAAACATTAATGCAACGACTTTGCCGAAGTAACCAAAGAACCCCGGAGATCCCGAATAACCGAGCATTCACATCTTCATGACGGTCCACCGAACATAACTTCAAACATGGTCTATATGAACGAATAAACCCAACTCAAACCCCTTTCACTTGCATGTCAAGAATAAAAGAAAACCAAAAGAAAACCCCTCACGTGCCCACGCCTAAGCGGCACACTCTTGTCGCCTTCCAGCGGCACTCTCCGTAAGTGCCCCAGCGGCACACTCACCCCCAACTGCCTTCAGCGGCACGCCCTTGGCCCTCAGCGGCATGCTCCCCTGGCCCTCAGCGGCACACGCCCTTGGCCCTCAGCGGCACGCTCCCCTGGCCCTCAGCGGCACGCTCCTTCGGCCCTCAGCGGCACGCTCCCCTGGCCCTCAGCGGCACACTCCCTTGGCTCTCAGCGGCACACTCCCTTGACCCAGCGGTACACCAGAAATAATGATAATAATAAAGATAATAAGCTAAAAGAAAACATAATAAATAAATAAATAATGATACAAAAAATAAAATAATGATAATAACAGCAAACTCAAAAGAAGAGGGAGAAATAATAACAAACAATAATGATAATAATAATAATAAATAATAACAAATTCAAAAAATGAATAAGTAAATAGGAATAATAAAGAAATAAGTAATAATAATAATAAGCTTAAAAATAATAATAATAATAAATAGACAAATAAACGATAACAAAAAATGAATGAATAATAATAACAAACTCAATAAGAATGATAAATAAATAAATGATAACCAAAATAAATAATAATAATAAATTTAACGAAACACGACAAGCAAATGAATGATAATAAATTGAACAAACAATAAAAACAAACCTAACAATAACAATAATGAATGAATAAATCACGAGAAAAATAAATAAATAGTAATAACGAACTCATTCAAAGATATACACAAATCAACAAATAATAATGGTAAAATTCTAAATAATAATAAAACGATGAGATCCGCTTCGCAGTCTCGTTCTCCTCGAGACCCGGTATAAAGGGAATATTAACGCCGCCCCTCCAAGTCGGGCTCGGACCTTGGGAACCATCCCGATATGGCCGTAATCCGACATTGCTCTGGGCCAATAGTTCGTTAAACCGGACTCGTTTCTCAGGCCGGATCCTTTCCGAGCCACTACTAAAATTGCCGCACGCTCGGCAGACATTTGAACGGGTTCACCTCAGTTTTAGCCGCGTTTCTATTACGGACCTGTGTCTGAACATGAAAAGACCCGTGAGCAACCAATATGGCCGACGGCTCCCTCCCCGACATGGTCGTGAGCCGGCATTGCTCCGGGCCGATAGCCCGTTAAATCGGATTCATTCTAATGGGATTCGTTCCCGTTCTTTCATTGAAACTACCGTAAACTCGGCATACATTTGTACGGGATCGTTTCCATCCACGTCGTACTTTCAATATGGGCCCTTGCCCGAACATGAAAAGGTCCGTGAGTGACCGACAAAATCGGAATAGAACGAGACGGTCCTCACCACCCCTGGACCCCTTCCATGGGAATATCAATAAGACCTCCGTGAGCCACGCTTAGACCTCGGGTCCGTCCCAATCGTGGTCGCCGTTCGGCTCATATCCTTGGTCTACAGCCCGCTCCCTTCGAACACGTTTTTGGTTTTGGAGTCTAGTCCTGGGACTCTCCCCCGTTGCCCTCCGACACTGGAAATATTAATGATGCTCGCGCAAGCCTCGTTCGGACCACGGGAAGCGCCCCCGGTATGGTCTTGACTCGATCTCGCACCGGGCCAATAGATTTACCAGTTTCCTGCTACACTAACCGAGATTTAACCGAATGTTTTCGGTGTCCCAGAATAATCAACTTGCCGTATCCCGGCATGCATATGTTCCGGGTCCTCCCACGACGATTACAATATTCTCAAGCCGGACTCCCGTCCGAATATTAAACGGTCTCCCGAATGACCGACACGTTTCGAACGTCTGCTTCCCTAGACACATGGCTTTTCAGCCGATTCAAGGGATATTCCCTCGTTGCCCCTTGGCACCGGAAATATTAATGACGCTCATGTGAGCCAGACTTCGACCGCGGGGGGGCCCATCGCAGTATGGTCGCAGCTTGATCTTGACCGGGCCAACAGACTTATTGGTTTCTGACCGCTCTAACCGAGATTTAGCCGAACGTTTTCCGTTCTTCTGAACAATAAATTTGCCGTATCCCGGCATACATATGCTCCGGTTTTCCCATGACGATCGCGCTTTTCTCAAGCCGAACATTCGTCCGAACATTAAATGGTCAGTACACGATCGACATGACCGCGAATGGTTTCCTTCTCGCCCTCGCGTGAGGATTTCAATACCTCGTAATAGACCTTTCATGCAATTAATTTCTTGGCCATGAGGTCCTGAATTTCGGCGATTAATCAAGGGTGTTCCCTCGTATGGGGGATGTAAATGACGCCACGACCTTTATGGCGCGGCGGGTTTTGGTCCCGACACGAACCACACAATCGTCTGACGAAGTCAAATCGAGCGCACCATGGGCTCTTCGGAGCCTGAACAAATTGTCACTTCGGTGACTGGCACACCCATGCACTTAATAGATGAATCAACCATCCGAATAAACGAAGAACATAATAAGTGAACGAAAAGTGCGTCCACATACCCAAACATCATATTTACATTTATTATACAAAAGAAAACTAAACCTACTTATTCTACGCAGCGGAATCCAAACTACACCTGGGATCACCCTCCGACCTACTGTCCGTCGGAGTCAAAGCGCGCACTTATCAATTTCCTGAAATGGCTAGGTAACAAATATGAGTCTAAAGACTCAGTAGGCATTAAAACCAATCACATGCTTATCATATACTAACGTGTGCAAATCCATGATATATATAAAACTAATCACAATTTCATTGGATTGTACATATACTATGAATGCAAAAGAAATCTAATAGAATAAAATAATTTTTCATATTATAAGAAAATACATATAACAAATCTTATCTTACTTATAAATGACATGGTACATATCTTAGCTAAATTAGAGCTTATACAGATAAACTTATTTTCAGATCATATGATTCATATCAGAGTCATATATCAAATCTGAACTTCATGTTCAGTCATACCTATTTACAGAATTACATTATGTATTAGTTAGTCATCACATATTGGATAAGTACATATTAGACAGACATCCCGTCACTATAAGCAGTAGCAAACACATACCTAGGCATCCATACGTCGACATAAAGATAAATGATCTAAACACTGGAGCCTATTGGCCTTGATCAACTGCGCAGGATCGGGAGTTAATACTCCACCATTTCCCAGATAATTTTCTTATTCTGAGTTCCGGATTTTTCAGAAGTCCGTTTATCCTCGAAAATGGACCTAATCCCGTTGCGGATGCTAACTATGGTTTGTCACCCCACACCTCCTTAAAGTGACACAGTCCATATGCTTAATCATTTTTTATTCTTATTACATAGTCATCTCAATACATAAAACGTGCCATTAAATCACTATTGTTTAACTATGTAAAATTATAATTCTAATTATTAAAAATAAAATTTATATAATAGTAACTAAATAAATAACCGATTCTAAGTATAGATCATCGAGTCAAATATGTTAAATAAATTATTTATTTAATCAAAGAAAAATAATATGCAGTCGGTTTATCATGTACCTACCTTTAGGGTGGACTCCCCAAATTAATTTTAATATCTTACCCGAGCTCCTGTAATAATCCTTACGTATGAAACGATAATTTTCCTACCCAAAAATAATTTTTATCTTATTATATCTTTCCCAAATACTAAAATTTAAACAACCCGTAACTTATCTGTAAGGAGAGTTTTCTACGTAATGGAGGGCGAAATGCTCCAAATAAGCTTTCAAATATCCCATCTAAACTTCTAGCAATTTTTTCACCTTATTCTGACTTCATCTTATTTTCTCTGCCGATGAGAGAGTGAGAAAAGAGGTGAGAGAAAGAGAGAGAGAGAGAGATGAAAAATAAAAAAAATGAGAGAAAGAGAGAGGGAGAGGTGGGAGAATGTGTGTGTGTGTGTGAGAGAGAGATGAGAAGAAAAGAAAAAAATAAGAGAGAGAGGGAGAGTTAGAGAATGTGAGAGAGAGAGAGAGAGATGAGAGGAGAGATGAGAGAGAGAGAGAGAGAGTTTGGAGAAGAGAGATTACGGTGGAGGGGGAGAGGAGTGAGGAGGGGGGCAGAAGTCGAGAAGATAACAAGAAGAGAGGAGAGGGGGTGAGGATAAGGAAGAGGAGGGGATAAGGTTGGGGGAGAGGAGAAACGTGGGGTTTTGGGTTTTTTTTTTAAACCCATTGGATGAGGAAGGAAGGGGACAAGGGAGACAGTGATTTTTTTCACAAAAATCTTAAAAAAAATAGTAATAACGATATGTCAAAGTATTAGTTCATTGTATCTTATTTTTGGCCTATCAAATGATAAATTTTTAAAATATGTTCTATATGAAACTTGTAGATCATTAAATTCTCTTTTCAATAGGTTTAATGTTGACCCTATTCTGATATTCCTATGAACAATTACATATTAATAAAATGGGATATCTATTTAATTTACTTAATAAAATTGTTAAACTCATATATATTCACTATACAGTTCAAGGCATTAGATTTTTGTTAAGAGAACCAAAAATCTTAATGGGCTCTAAATATAGAATATTTAATTAATTTTAGGTTTCAGACATATTGGGGTGTTACATTATCCCTGTCCAAGTTGGCAGCACAGTCGGGAGAACCATGGGGAGTTCTCCCGGTTGGCATTAAATGGGTAACCGGGGCAGGTCTCCCTGATTTGCATTTGGAGGATGAACCGGGGGAGGTCCAATAGTGAGCTTGTTGAGGATGAGGGTCCTCATCTTGTCACTGTAGAGGACCGGCTATGTCAATCATTTTCTTTTTGATGGCACCCTGCTTTATTAGCCGACATGATCGGATGACTGTGGTCACTTATAGCAATGTAGGCATGGCCATAGGGATGCCCCCTATGAGGGAAACTAGGAGGTAGTCTGTAACGACCCAGGATCCGGATATTGGGAGGGAACCCGATACCATTCGAATCCTGGCCGGCCGCCCACTAGTCGGGGCTCGGAAGAGCTGAAAAGGAGTATGGAGGTACAAAGAAATAGAAAATAAAGCAGGACAATTCAACAATTAACAGAAATAAATAAACAACTACAATAGAGTCCAGTCCAACATAAAGTACTGTCTAAGGTAGAGAACGTACCCAATACCGAGTGAACACTCGGCCCGACGAGCTGGCAACTAAGAACCTCAGCACAGCACCCTCGACCTTGAGGAAGAACCGTCGCACCTGAAAAGTAGGGGTGCGCCTCCTGTCACTGGCTCAGTAGGGGTCCCGCGGAACCCTAACCGAGAACAACGGCGGTAGCGGAAAGGAAAAAAGATACAACTACAACAAGAACAACGAACCGGTGGCTGGTCAAAACTCGACACTACAGCTACTTCTACTGTACCGAAAAAACACGCCTCGATCTCACAGTCGAGGGACCACCGAACTACCTAACACCACGGCTACCGAGGAAAAGCACACTGCGACTCTGCCGCGAAGGCCTGTCACAAAAACGGGGCCTAACCTGGACCACCTGATCCACGGGTACCATCACGACCTCGCTGTCGTCAACCCGACCCAACCAAGGGGGTGAAGCCTCGGCAATCCAACCGAGCATCCTTGGCGTCAACCTCGGAAAACACATAGAAACGGTCCGAGAAACCATGCCTCGTGGTCAGAAAACGGACTCAAGGGTCACAGGAACTCACGTCCCGTGACGGGGCACCTGCCCACCAGAAGCAAGGCCGGATGCGTCCACTGACGTCTTACACCGCACCTCAGGTGTCTCTCTACGACACCCCAGGCGGAGACAGAGACTCAGTAGTAACTAGTACCACGAACAAGGACTAGCTGGGGTCGCTGTCATCAGCGCGGGTCCAACAGCCCCCAACCACATGTGCACACATAGACCATGCGCTCGAGGTCTGACCCTCTAGCTGGTTCTTCCCCCCAGTCCGGATGCAGGCTGCAAAGATGAGGGGCCCTACGGTAACTAGCCTAAAAATCGTCTCTCTCGGGTGTAGCTCTCCACCTACCCCCCTAGGTGGGTCAACACACGCGTGCCCAGGCAACTACAGTAGCTCTCCACCTAACTCCAGGTGGGTCGGCACAAGCGTGCCCAGGAAGCTACGACCAACGGGGGTCACCACAAAAATGACTCTCGGTGGAAACCACAGGAACACGGACATGCTACTCACAAGCCCTGTCACGTCCAGCTCGGGAAACAGGTGGCACCGTGCCACCGGACTCTAGGCAGTCCACTAAAACCTATTAAACCAACGGTCTTTGAGTCATAGGACTTAGGGTCAAGACCGTTGTGCAGAACAGCTCTAGGCCGTCAATCTGGCCTATCTTAGGTCAGAAACCACTGTAATATAATGCTCAAGGCGGCTCGTGACCACCGAGCCCCATCCCTTCCAAAGGGAAGCGAAGAAAACCCTCCAGCCCCAGGCTGGTTGACTAGACTCGCAGTCCAAGGCCACACACATGGCCCACTAGGAAACCACCTTCCGGAGAAACCCACGATGTGCGGGGAAACCCCACCGCACTCATACTGACGTACAGTGACTCGATCTAGCGAGAACACGGAAGCCCGGAAGAAAAAGGGTCACTCGGATACTCCAAACCCACGGGCTCGTTAATTGAGGTAACACTGTACCTCCGGACACCCAAAACTTGGTCACGGAACCCACGGGGTTTTCGGGACATCCACGAGACCGAAGGTCAACCACTGGGTCACAATCGGGTCGACCGGGGGTCAACACGACGCTAAACAGGCACGGCAAGCACGAAACCCAAGTGGCGGTCCTCCCTGGACCGTCACAGAGCCTGGCGATCTGGCTAGGACCACAAAGCCTGGCCTAGCGGTCCAGCCAGGACCGCATAGCCCCAGACGCCTCCAAAACCCAGGAGGTCACTCCTAGACCGCTAGGAAGGATGGCGGTCCACTGCCTGACCGCTAGGTGTCATCTAGCGATCAGCTGCATGGCCGCTACCCCTCCTGACCTTGAACGACTCCAAAACGGAAAATGGTCGTGCCCTGGCCGCTATTCAGAGATTAGCGGCCAGTCGCGAGGCCGCCAAAGAACCAGGGCGGTCTTCTTCAGGCCGCCACGGACACGCTACCAAAGGGACCCTATGCGGTCCTGGCCTGACCGCTAGCATCGCTTAGCGGTCAGTCGCGGGTCCGCCTAGGACCCAGGCGGTCTCCCTCGGACCGCTACATCTGTCGACAAAATAGTGACCGAATGGCGGCTCCCAGGTGGCCGCCTAAACCCTTGGCGGCCGGCCCACGGCCGCCCAACCACAAGAAACGGTCTGGCTTGGACCGCTACACCAACGTAGCAGTCTATCGCGAGACCGCAACCCAAAACACGGTGAAACGGGTGAATGGCGGCCTCCCAGGGGGCCGCCTCGCCTAATGGCGGTTCCTGTTAGGACCGCCTTTATTCCGGAAACTCGAAAATGGCAAAAATTGTGGAAAACTCCGTTCCACACCCCGTTCACGCCCACGTGAAGGGGAAAACAAGGGGAAACTAGTCCCCAACCTCTCTAGCACCGTGAGGACCCATTTGAACCGCAAAAATACGGTTAAAACGCTAGATCCGGTTCACTCCCAAAAAATATACAATTTTCTCAAAATACTCAAATAAGCCCGCTTGGCTCACCACGGCCTACCAAAATCGCAGGAATGGAAGTACACGAGCTGGGGATCCATCTCCCTACCTCCACCAAAGATTTGACGCGCCGTGGACGTCGATCCGTCAAGAAAACGCCGTTGGAACTCCGCAGGGACACGAACTCGCGGCCGAGCTTCCACGCGCCTCCATCCCCCGATCCTCGACCCGTCCTCACCGTCCTCCGCCCCACGAACCTCGCCACCTCGCCCCCATCCACCTCCGTCAGCCGCCAGAGAAGAGAGGGAGAGAGGAGAGAGCGTGAGAAGAGAGAGGGAGAGAAGAGAGAAATGAAGGGTTTTTTACGACACCACTATCCTCCTCTCCCGCTCCTGCTCGCGCTCCCCGCCCTCGTCCGCGTTCCCCCCTCCCCTCCGGCCATGGCCGGCGTGGGGGGGGGGGGGGGGGGGGCTCCTGCCCTTCCCTCCCCCTCTTGGTCGTTCTTGCCTCCTCCTTTTTCCTCTGCTGGTTTCTCCTTCGCCCCAATCGCCGGTGGTGTCTCCGTTGCCGCTGCTTGGCTTGTGAGCGGGCTAGGTCGTCGGACGGAGTCCCCCCTGGCGCTAGGCCTTCGTTCTCGGCCCTCCGTCGTCCTCTGTTGTTCCTGGCGGAGGCTCTCCTCCCTCCTCGCGGCTCCTCCCTCCGTCATCTCGGGTGGCTGAGCTCCACTCACCATCTCCTCGTCTCCTGGCTTCTCCGACCCCGTTTCGCCTCTTGCCTGTCGCTTCTGCCTTCGGTGGCGTTGGAGCTGGGCCTTCCTGCCCCTCCGTCGTCCTCTGTTGGTACCGACGGTGGTGTCTCCGCCTTCTTCGCTGCCCCTCCCTCCATCGGCCCTTGTGGCAGTATTCCATTCGCCTCCCTCGTGTCTTAGCTTTCACCTAGCTCTACATCCGGCTCGTCGTCCGCCAGGCTGCGGCCGTTGTCGCGCTGGTGACCTCTGTTGGTCTATCCGGTGTGCTCCTTGTCCCCCCCGATCCCCTCTGGTGCCCCCCGCCGGCGTGTTCGTTGCGTCCCTGGCCGCTACTCAGCCACTTGGTGTCCGACACATCTTTGGCCACCTCCCGCGGGACTACTGGCTTCGTCCTTCTGCCTGCTTTGCCCCTCCACATTGGCAAGTCAGCCCTGTGGCCCCGGTCTCTATTGTTGACTTTGATGGGACTCTCCACGATTACGGTGCTATGTTCTTCAGCCTTCCTTCGGCTCCACTCCGTTGGGCTCGGCCGCACCTGCCGCTGGCCCTGCTGCTCCTTCCTTTGGCCGCCTCGCCCTTGCGCCCCCTAGGCGTTCCTCTCCCTTCCCCGGCCCTCCCTCCCCATGCTGGTTTTGCCTCCTCCTGCTCCGCCGCTGTCGTCCCCTCCCTCCCGTTGCTCTTTGGCCTTCCCTCCTGGTACCTCTTTCCTCCCTCGACGTCCCTCTCTTGGCCCCATCTCCCTCCCCCTCTCTTGCCTCTCGCCCTTGGGCCTCCCTCACCCCTTGCTCCTTCTCAGTCGCCGGCCGTCCTGGCTTCCTATCTCCCCCCGTCTTCCCTGGAACTGCCTTCTCTTCCCCTGCCTCCTCTCCTCTCCCTCCCTTTGCCCTTGCTCCCCCCTTGTTTCCTCTTGCCCCTCCTCTGTCGCCTGCCCCTTGGACCAGCCTCCCCCTCCCCGCGTCTTTCCCTTCTGCCCTCCTACCTTTCCCCCTGCCCTCTCTCCCGTCGCCTTCCCCTTCTTCCTGCCTGTCTCTGCCCTTGCCTCCCCTATCCTCCCTTCCCTTCGGTTGCCCTTGCCTCTGCTCGGCCCTCCTGCCTCCCTTGAACCTGCCTTTTCTCCTTCTCCCTCCGTCGCTCTTCTCCCGCCTGCCTCTTGCCTCTATCTTCTCCTCCCCCTACTTGCTTCCCTACCTTCACCGCCCCCTTGCTTGCCACTGGTTGGTTCCTGGTGGCGCTGCCTCTCGGCCTGCGGTCGGTTCCTTCGGTTGAGCAACTGTCTTGCGCCATGTGGCCGTACTCGCTTGCCTGCCTCCTCTGGTGGGCTCTTCGTCGCTGCTCCGGCGAGGTCCCTTCACCACTCGTGTCGCCGGCCCCGTTCGTGCTCTCGCATCCCGTTGCGCTGACGTCTTCTGTCCCTTGTGGCGCTTCCTCTCGGCCTGCGGTCGGCCCCTTCGTCTGTCGAGGAGTCACCATGGGCCCGTGCCTGCTGCTGCTGCCCAGCGCCCAGCTGCCCTTCATTGCCTGCCTACCCCCGCTGGTCGTTGCTCCGGTCATGTCGTTGCACCTCCCCGTTCTGGGCGTTGCTCCCTCGGATCCCCTGCTGCTCTTCACGCCCTGGTTGATGCCCCCCCGTCCAGGCCCCTGCTGCCGCTCCGGTCGTCGCACCCCCCGTCCAGGTTGTTGTTGCTGCTTCCCTTCCTCGCCTAGCCGCCGCTGGGAGGGTGGCCCAGCCCTCGCGCGCCACCAACTGCCGGCCTAGTTGCACCCACCGGCGTGTGGGTGATGCTTCAGTGTTGCTTCGCCCCTTGTTCTGGGCCTCGTTGTAGTTTTCCTTCTTTAGTTTATTGGGCCGTGCCCACTTGTTGTTTGCCCCTGTATTTGGCATCGTTTCAAGTTCTCCTTTTCTCGGCCTAGTGGGCCTTGCCCACATGTTATTTTTGGGCTCCTCTCTTCCTTAGTAGGAAGCCCCCCCGACCTTCGTGATCCCATGTACCCCCAAGACTTTTCTTTCCCTTAATTCTTTTCATATATAAAATCTCTTGTGGGGTGGTCGGGGTCGAGTAGCTCCCCTACCCCTTACAAGTATGACCTTAGTTAAAAAAAAAGAGAGAGAAATGAGAGATGGGGAGAGAGAGAAAATGAGGTTTATATATATAGAAAATTCATATTTTTTAGAAAATATCAAAAATTAGGAAAATGTTCCCCACGATCTTCGAAAAATGTACAACGCAATGGTAACGTTTCGGAGTCGGAGAACGCAACGGTTCACCCTACACGGAGTTCCGTAGATCCGACAGGAACAAATACACGTAAACCGTTAAATTTAATCCGAGACCCACGAAAGCGATCCAAAATCTACATATCTCGATCCAAATAATATCCGAAAAATCTAAAACGTTACATAGTCGATGCTGTCTCTACACCTACGATGGTGGATCACATACATGACGAGGATCTCCATCGCCATCCCCACTGCAATCGAGCAGATGTAGAACTTCCCGATGGCCATCAACACCTACTTGAAGACATCTCACACATACTTAAGCGTACGGGCCAGTAGCAATCAAACCATCCCCACTACTCCAGCAGAAGTACTCCTTAATAATCACATATAACAAATGTTGGAGAGCCTCGTAAGTGCGCTTCTCGACCTTCTGAAAGTGGCCAACATTGTTGCTGCTGTCGATGACGTGGGCATTCTTGCCGAAGAAGGTGTAGATGCCGGTGGTGATGATGATGACCTCTATCTCTCCCTACTTGTAGGTGGATTCAGAGAAGACTTCGTTGTCAGGGTTCTTGGTGAAGGGGAGGGATTCACCGATGAGGGCTTATTGGTCGATCTTCAAGATGCACCCTCCAAGAGGCAAGCGTTGGCAAAGATGATGTCACCGAACTTGATGCTGATGAGGTCACCAATGACGACGATCCCTGCCTCTTGCTCAGACCACCTCCCATCTCTTAGCACCTGCAACCGCGGGGATCTCACCACAAGTTACGAGAGAACAAAGCATGAAGACGTAGGCCAGAGGGCCCCTAGAGGAGAGGGGGATCAGAGGAAACCCCATATGGCCATTAATTAATCGACCTTAGTCATAGGAGCGACCCCAGCCATCAAGATCATTGCAGCAACCTTGTAGACGTTGTTCTCCTCGATAAGCCGAGAGTGGAGTTAATTAGCAACAGTGTAGTGCGATGATGTCGATGAAGTCCGAGTAGTCTGGAGGTTTGCCTTGTGATTATGGGGTTCACATAACGAACCGCAATTGATCTCCATATATACATTAGGTCGAGTTTGTTAATCGAATAAGCGCATCTCGATTGATGTATTTATCGGTTCTTAGTAGGTTTCTTATTTATTCGCCCATTTCTTGCTTAACTGTCTTTGATAAGTGCCGTTGCTATCCTCATTTCACATAAGAAAAGAGACTCATTTAGTTGAATAAGCCATTCGATCAGGAGAGGTCGAACGAGTTATTCACCGGGTGGATTAATCCCCCTTGTCTCAACCGATTAACAAAGAGGGCTAATTGAAAGTTTGGTTGCATAGAGCTTACCCCTTCATGAGTGAGGGTGATGGCCATGATGGCGGCAAGTTCCATGACCCATGATCTAGGGATTCCACGTAAAAGTCAAGAATTTGAGGATCTTGCTTTCCTACAATCGGATTGGAGAGTGCGTGTGTATGTGTGTTAGAATAATCTCATGTGAGAAAATAAAATAAAATAAAATTATAATAGTGAAGTCCGTTTCACTCAGCACCTTAAGATTTTGAGATATATGATCTAATCTCATAAACTTTAGGGCCACTTTGGTAATGGGTTGGGTTAAGGGGGGTGGCCTACCCGGGTTGGCCCACCCGTCCTTTAACCCAACCCGTTACCAAAGTGTCCCTAACCTGGGTGGAGTAACTCATTCCACCTATTTAAATGGAATGAGTTAATCCACTTTAACCCTATCCGACCCGGGTTAAGGGAAAAAATATCAAACAGGGAATAAGTCACCCGACCCCGGTTAACCCATCATAACCCACCTTAACCCGTTATCAAAGTGGCCCTAATATAGTATTAGAGCCCATAGTTATAATTTAGGTCGCGTCCCGTGTTTGTGATAATCCACGTGATAAAAGTCTAAATCAGCCTACACGTGAGAGAATGTGTTAGAAAAGTCTCAGATGAGAAAATAAAATAAAATATACTTATAATAGTGGAACTCTCTCCACTCAACATTTTAAAATTGAGTTGGATGACCCAATCTCTAATAGAGAGAACGAAGAGCAAAAAAAAATGAAAAGGAAAAACATGACCTTTTAGTAGAACGAGGATTATGGTTCCATTAATACCGTCAATACGTTCACCCCACCCTCCTAGATTCGAACAAAATACACAATTACACGTGGATGGAATATATAACTTATGGTTTAACTTAGTTTATCATCTTTGCGTGATTTATCATATTTACATAATTTCAAGTTATGATCTCACTTGTACCGTGTGAGTCGTAACGAAGTATTTAAATAATAATATAATATCTAAAATTTAGTCAAATTATTTATAAAAAATTAAAAATTATAATAATTATATAATGATATAACAACAACCATAGATCTTACATTTTATGGAAGAAGAGTACGAAACAGTGTAGTATTAATTTATTCGTTATCTAATAATGATATGGTATTTAATAACTAATTAAAAATAGACTACATAAGTAATATACATTTTACATTAATAAAATAGAAATTCTACATGTTAAAATATAAATTAAATAATCTAAACATTGTAAGAAATTTTAATTATATATAAAAAAAAAATCTTAAACATGACACTCAACCGAATCAACTCAAATTGAACCGACTAGCGTCATAAGGCCGGTTCAGGTCCGATAAATATCTCCAGTGACCCTTGGAGCGGAATCTTCTACACGCCAGCCTTCTTCCCCGGCGAGCGGCCTCGGAGAATATTCAGCCATCTGCATGGCGGTAAGTTCGCGAAGGGGTGTGGGGCTCTCAGCAATTTTCCCGGCGTTGGGCCCCATAAATTTTCCAAAATCCGTCTCGCGAAGTACCGTAAGCCTCTGGCAAGGCCCACCGCGTACCCCCAACCCCTCTCACCAACCCCTAAAATTCCCAAACCACCCTAGGCGACGTCACCCCCAAGTTCCAAGTTTAGGACCGTAAATGGGTCGAACTGATTTGATAGGTCTGCGAGTCTGACCTGATTTCGAGCCGGGCAATAAAATTTTTTTTGGCCCGCAGGTTTTTAGTCGGGTCTAAAAGTCCGGCCCGATTAAACTCGCGGGCCGGGCTCGAGCTTTGAGTTCGACCCGCGGACTCGCCCGACCCGTTCTTTTTTTTATTCTCATTTTAAATTTTAAAAATTATTTAATTAAAATTACGTTATTTTACTTAATTAAAAATTTTAAAATTTTCTTTTCACACAAATTATATAATTAATATTAAAATTTTAATTAATTTAGTGAGATTATAAATTTTAAATTATTAAATATATTATTTTTATTTTTTATTTAAGTTATCGGGTCGAGTCAAATTTTAGTCAGGTTTTATATTTTTAAGATAATGTCGGGTCCGACCTGACCCGACCCGATATAAATCGGGTCTGGGTCAAACTCAGACTTTAATCTTGATAAATCAGATCTGGACCGAATTAACCTAAGCTCCACTCGAGTTAGACTCGGGCTAGACCCATTGACATCCCTACCCAAACCACACCCGGAGACATCAGAATCAGAATTTTACGAGCGAGGCCAGAGGATGGGGGGGGTGGCGGCACGCCGTCCTCGTTCTACCGAACCGGAACCAGGGACTCCATTTTGTCGTGACTCGGGCGTCCTCTCCCTCTTGCTGACGTGGCACTCCACAGCAACTATATAAGAGCCGCACCACCCGATTTGGCAGTTGCTCCCATTCTCTCTCACACACACCCTGTGTCAGAGTCAGAAACAATGGTGGGATCGGGAGGAGGAGAAGCGCTAATGGCTGTGGTGGAGCGCGCCGGCGCAGGCGCCTCCGACGCCGCCTGGGAGGAGAGGTGGGAGGTTGAGTTCTCGCGCTTCTTCAGCTTCCCCTCCCGCTCCTCCTACTCCTTCGTCTCCCTAAGCCTCAAGCCGCTCCCCAAAAGCAAGACCCGCGCCGGCGGCACCTGGCTCACCGCATCGTCCACCGCCATCCTCCGCCTCGCCAGATCCCGCGCCGACCTCGTCCCCGTCCTCTCCGTCCATGTCGCCGGGAGGATGCTCGTCAGTGGTTCCCCACCCTGTTCATCTTCTCTCCCCCTTTGGTTTCTTCTCTTTAGTGCATGTTCTGCTTTCCCTTTGGCTTTTGCGGTGCATAGTAAGTGTACGAGGTTTTTGGCTCAGATTGGCTCGAAATGTAGGTTCCGTGAAGTCGATTCCCGTTTCCCTGTGATCGTTTATGGTGTGGCATTTTTATTCCTCCACCGTCGGCCTCATTTTTGTTACCTTTTCTTCTCCCTTCGTATGTTTGTTCTTTCTCGCTTACCTCGTTGAGGTTTTCACGAATTTCCGTTATCTTGTTGGTTTTGCTATTTTGCAGACGTTTATGTTTTTTGATGTACCGGTTTTTGTTCTCCCTCCCGATGTTTTGTTGTTCTTGCTAAGTTTTGGTGAGTTATCCTCTTCATCTTTTGGTCAGAGTTTGTAAGTTTGGGACACGGATTCGCAACTGATGTATTCTAGGAGATAACTAAAGATCGGCATCCTCATTTTGGGTTTCAATGGCTATTTTATTTTAGAAAATGAGAATATAACACTAATTGTTTCATAGTTTTTTGAGTAAAAAATAGTATTTAAAACATCTTTAATTCAAAAACTCAGAATAGGTCGACCTCATGTGGCATCTTGCACGTCATTTAAATGTGTTAGATATTTAGGATCGCAAATACTATTATAACTTTTGACTTATAGAAATATTTGTTTCAATATCCATTAAAACTAAGTTAAATTTGCTAGAGAAAAATTTTATTAAATAGATACGGATCTTGAATCCCCCTGCTCTTTCAACAAATTAATTTAGTTGCTTCCTCTAGAGCCTTTTTGCCCTTTTAAAACAAAAATGAACAGTGGGATATGTTGTCTCTATTCCACTTTAATTGTAAATACTTTTAACCATGATTTGTAAGTTTGCGGTGTTGGTCTTTTCCTTTTGATCTTCACAATGGAGTCCGTGGGGATGTTTGCATCAAAAATCTCATCCATTCAGTACTTTGAGCCCCCAAATCTGGACTTGGGGATATTTCTTTATTTTGCTTTCTCTGTTTAAGTTCACGCTGGTTTATATTTTTCGTAAAAAGAGGTATTTATTATTTACACTTCTCATTCATGGAACTTGCATTTACTGAAAATTCCCCGACTCACTACTACTGATGCTTGGAATTAAATCTCTTTAGACAACATATAGCACAAAATGAGCCAAAATATGGCCATGCTTCTCGCATATTAACTGGTGCTGTAAGTAAAAAAGACGATGAACATGACTTTCTTTAATGTTGGTTAACTGTTGATTTTTTGTTAACAGAAAAACAGTCAGACTAATATCTAAAGAAAAATTATGCCTAATTTTCATGCATTTGTTTAACGTGCCTCCCAGGAAATGAGTTTTTTTGCTGCAAACATAGTCAAAAACTAAATGGGTGCTCAGAATTATGGGAATTTGATAACTCAAGCTGTGAACTGAAAATGCCGATTGGAGAGGGGGATTTCTATAGCCCATCTAAGAGCAGCCAAACTAGGTCCATCAGGACCAAACGAGGCTCAGCTCATCCAAGTGACAGCCCCACAGGGCCCACTTAGGCTAAAAAGCTCAATAAGATTACTCGGGATCTCATCCTTCCTCGGCGGCCCTTAGGCTCGGAAGGCCCGAGCGTCGGTCAGAACGGAGGAAGACCCATGCCCAAGTTATCCCCTCATCGGGATAGAGGCAAGCGCTCGGCGTCCACTCCGACCTATCTTCATCCGAGCTATGCCTATCGCCCGGACAGGGTTGGCACCTTTTATGCTCGGACCGACCGATGATTGCTTAGAGAGCCCTTTATGAGCAGGAGTTTATGAGGATAAGGGACCCATGATCCCTCAAGACTATAAAGATCCCACGATGAGGACGTAAAGATCCCACGATCAGGACGTAACTTCCGTCTGAAACTCCTCAGCTTACGGGACTCATAAGGTGAGCACACTATATAAACCTGGGACTCCCTCCAGTGAAAGGTAAGGGCAATACACGCCTAAAATCCCTTGAGCAGGAACCACTTCACCACCTTGGTGTAGGGGGATCTCGTGCACCTCTTTCTACCTCCCTCCCTATCTTCCACCACTGCTCTACTGACTTAAGCATCAGAGGGTTTTCCCCAGGGAACCTCCCCTGGGCCCCCTGATTCGTTTCCCTTTCTCTACAGTTCACTGTTCGGTGATCATCTACCCAGCTCAGGAGCCGCGCGAGATCACGCCCCTTCATCTGGCGCCGTCTGTGGGAAACGACCGAAGAGCCAGTATGGTGCGAAGAAGTTCAGGGAGGAGGTCCGCCGACGACAGGGGAAAGGCCACGGTGCCGGCGGGAGAAGGCCCCTCTCAAGCCCCTCAGAATCCCCCCTCCGGTGCCAGCACTCCCGCCGACGGACAGCCCCCTCCCCCCGCGGCGGTAGGGCTACCGCTTAACGGCGGCGCTGACGCCTTCCAAGCCCTCAACGCAAAACTGGATGTCCTCGTGGAACTCATGAGGACTCAGACGTCCAGGGATGGAAGGTCACGCGCCCCTTCGGAAAGCCCCCCTCGCGAGAACGTGTCCCAGCACACCGCCGGAGGTTGTTTCACCCTCCGAGGGCAGCAGCTTATTCGCAACAAGGGAGAAGGCCCCTCTCAAGCCCCCCCTCCGGAGCAAGAGGCCTCCTCCACACCGAAATGGGGTAAGCATGGGGCACGCCGTCCACTCCCGGAGACCGAAGCCCCCAGGGAGCGCCAGGACAGCCTGCCATCACGCCCCTCAGCCCTACGGCGCAACAACAGCCGGGGTTGTCCCTCCGTCTACGAAAGTTCGAGAGGGGCTTCGCAGCACAGGAGCGCGCCCTACGAGCCTTGCAGAAGACCTCTCCACCAGAGGACGAGGAGAGATCCCCGTTCTCCGACCATATCTTGAAGGCAGAGGTATCTCTCAGAACCTCCATCCCGACCTTCAAGCCTTACGACGGCCAAGGCGACCCGGCCGATCACTTCGACAGCTTCGACTCCCTGATGACCCTTCATGGAGCGTCCGACGCCATCAAATGCCGAGCCTTTGCGACCACCTTGGTCCAAAGCGCCCAAGCATGGTTCTGGGCCCTCGCCCCTGGATCCATCCGAGACTTCAAGCAATTCGGGCGAGTATTCAAGGAGAGTTTCGCCGGCAGCGGCCCCCCGAGGTCGGTAGCGGGGCTTTTGGCTCTCAAGCAGGCGCAAGGGGAGAGACTCCGGGCCTACATCAACCGATTCAAATCGGAAGCCCTGAGAATCCCCCGCCTGGATGTAGTCTCGGCCATAACCGCGCTGATCGGAGGCACCCGGGACGAGAACCTCCGCCGCGAACTTGTCCTCCACCCTCCCTCAACCCTTGCCGAGCTAGTGACTCTGGCATTGTGCCATGCTGAGTGCGAAGAAGTTCTCAGCGCATGCCGAGGCGCAACCGGCTCGGGTCGGGAGGGGGACAAGAAGCGAGCACCCGAGTCAAACTTGGGCCAAGGAAAGAGGCGGAACCGAGACGGGGAGCACAAAGAACCGTCCAGGATGTACGAGCGGTACACTCCCCTAATCGCTCCAGTATACGAAATATATGAAGACATCAAAGGCTCGGGCCTCCTCCGCCAACCCGAGCCAATGAGGTCGAAAAAGCCGCAATCGCAGTAAACATTGCCTGTTCTACAGCGACCACGGGCATCACACCGGCGATTGCCATCAGCTCCAGGATGAGATTGAGCGCCTCCTCCGCCAGGGACACCTGTCCCGGTATGCGGCCGGGCATAAGGAGGACCGAGGCGCCCAGAGGAAATCGACAACGCCCCTCGCGGGGTCTATATCAACGTCATCGCCGGAGGAGCTGCATAGGGAGGAGACAGTGGCCGAGGAAGGAAGCGTCATGCTGAGCGGGCGAGCCGAGCCATCGAGCCTCCCAAGGCCCCGCCGAGTGAGCCTCAGGTCATAGTCTTCTCCCACCGAGACCTGGAAGGGCTGACCACCCCGCATGACGACGCCCTAGTCATATCGGCCACAGTAAACCATTGTAACGTAGACAGGATTCTAGTTGACAATGGAAGTGCTCCCGATGTATTATCCTGTGAATGTTTCCTTAAGATGGGGGAGGATCCGTCTAAACTCCGCCCGATCCGAACCCCCCTGTGCGGGTTCAATGGCCAGGCCACTTATCCCGAGGGAGCCCTCAGCCTGCCGGTTACTCTTGGCACCCCACCCAAAATCGTTACGGTTACGGCGGATTTCATAGTGATCAAGGGTATGATAGCGTACAATGCAATCTTCGGCCGAGGGATCCTCAGCCGAACGAAAACAGTGCCTTCTACCTATCACCAAAAGATGAAGTTCCCCACCAAAAATGGGTTGGGGGAAGTCCGAGGTAACCAGGCCATGGCCAGAAGGTGCTACAATATCTCGGTTGAAGCCACAAGGCCGGACGGGAAGAACAGGGGCCCCCGGGAAGTCGAGGAAAAATCCGCAACCGCCGAGCCTGGAGGCGAATTGCTAGCGATTTTTCTAAACGATGACCCGACCCTGGGAGTAAAGATTGGAGCCGACCTAACATCTGAAGTCCGACAGCAGTACAAAGAGTTTCTTTCCGCGTACGTCCGAGTCTTTGCATGGTCCGATGATCAACTCCCTGAGATACCAGAGGAGACGGTGATGCATGAGCTCAACCTCGATCCAACCATCAAAGCCGTACAACAACGCAGAAGGAAGCACGCGCCAGAGAAGCAGGCGATCATCAAGGAGCAAGTCACCAAGGGGCAAAAGACTGGTCTTTTCAGACCGGTCCTGTACCCAACATGGCTGGCTAACGTCGTCCTGGTACCAAAAGCTTCGGGAAAGTGGCGAATGTGCGTGGACTTCACCGACTTGAACAAGGCTATTCCAAAGGACTGCTATCCGTTACCGAGCATCGACCAACTGGTTGACTCAACCTCGGGCAACGAAATACTCAGCTTCCTAGACGCCTATTCAGGTTACCATCAGATCAGAATGCACCCAGAAGACATCGAGAAGACCGCCTTTATCACCGACTTCGGCGTATACTGCTACACCCGGATGCCTTTCGGGTTGAAGAACGCTGGAGCCACGTACCAGAGGCTGGTCAATCATATGTTCGAGGGACAGCTCGGTCGGAACGTCGAGGCCTATATTGACGACATGCTCGTGAAGACCCCCAAGGCCGAGGACCACTTCACCGACCTAGCGGAAATCTTCGACACCCTCCTGAAGTACAACATGAAGCTCAATCCTGCCAAGTGCGCCTTCGGAGTAAGGTCCGGGAAATTCTTGGGCATCTTAGTCACCCAGCGTGGGATTGAGGCCAACCCCGACAAGGTCCAGGCCATCCTGGACATGCGCCCACCCACCTGCATCAAAGATGTTCAACGCCTTACCGGGCGCATTGCCGCGCTCAGCAGATTCCTGTCCCGTGCGGCTGAACGATGCCTACCCTTCTTCAAATTATTGAGGGGGCCTAAAATGGCATCTGCTACATTCGCATGGGACGAGGAATGCCAAAAAGCGTTCGTCGAGCTTAAGGAGTTCCTGGCTTCGCCTTCGGTGCTTTCCAAGCCCGTCCCAGGTGAAACCTTGCATCTCTATCTCTCGGCGACTCCATCTACAGTTAGCTTGGTCCTAGTCAGAAATGACTCGGGAGTCGAGAGACCGGTCTACTACACCAGTAAGGTGCTCAATGAGGCTGAAAGAAGGTACCCCGCAACCGAGAAACTCGTGCTAGCGTTGGTTACCTCGGCTAAGCGCCTCCGACCCTATTTCCAAGGGCACTCCGTCACCGTGCTGACCGGCGAACCATTGAAGAGGATCCTCGCTCACCCTGAAGCCTCGGGACGCCTCGTCAAGTGGGCCATCATGCTCGGGGCCTACGATATATCGTATCGGCCTCGCTCGGCTATCAAAGGCCAGGCGCTCGCTGACTTCATCGCCGAGAGCACCATCCCAACTGAAGAAAGATCTCCGTCCGCGCCCGGGCCGACCTGGGAACTGTTCGTCGACGGATCAGCCGGGAGCGGCGCCGGGATCCTCCTGAAGTCCCCCGAAGGAGCAGAGCTACAGTACGCCCTGAAGTTCAACTTCCAAGCATCCAATAACACTTCCGAGTATGAGGCCCTCATATCGGGAGCCCGCATGGCCCGGCGGTTGGGGGCTGAGCGAGTTAGGATTCACACTGACTCCCAACTGGTCGCTAGTCAGTTCAACGACGGTTATGAAGCTCGAGAAGCATCGAGATCAAATACCTCCAGCTGGTCAAGACCGTGGCACAACAGTTCGAGAGTTTTGAGGTAGTCCGAATAGCTCGGGAGGAAAACTCCCGAGCGGACTCCCTCTCTCGGCTGGCCTCCTCTCTTGACCCCGAGGGTACTCGATCGGTCATTCTCGAAGAGCTAGAGCGGCCGAGTATCGATTCGGAGCTCCTAGCTGTTGACTCGGCCTTCCCAAGCGACTGGCGTATCCCATACCTGTCATGGCTCCAAGACTCTCAGGAGCCTCCCGACCCTCGGGAAGCCCGAAGATTGAAATACCAAGCTCGGAGATTCGTTGCCCTGGACGGCACTCTCTACCGGAGATCCTTCTCTGGTCCCCTCCTGAAGTGCCTCAGCTCTGATGAAGCCAACCGAGCGATTCAAGAGGTTCACGAAGGTCTGTGCGGAGCGCATTTAGGGGGAAGGTCGCTCGCCAGGATCTTGCTACGGCAAGGTTATTGGTGGCCCACCCTGCAGCGTGACTGCTCGACTTACACACAACACTGCGACCGATGCCAGCGATTTGACCACTTGGTCCATCAACCAGCAACAGAGCTCATCACCTTAGCCGAGCCATATCCTTTCGCTCGCTGGGGAATCGACATCCTCGGGCTATTCCCCATGGCCCAGGCCCAGAAGAAGTTCATCATCGTCGCCATCGACTACTTCACTAAGTGGATCGAGGCCAAAGCCACAGCAAGGATCACTGAGACGGTCGTCTGGAATTTCGTCTGGAAGTCGATCATCTGTCGTTACGGCATCCCCTGGGTGATAGTAAGCGATAATGGTCGGCAATTTGATTCTCGTTATTTTTGAGACAGATGTGCCGACCTTAACATTCGTAATCACTTCACTTCGGTCGCCCACCCTCAGGCTAACGGGCTGGTCGAAAATGCCAATAAGACTATCTTAAAAGGCATCAAGACTAGGCTCGGCAAAGTCAAGGGCAGCTGGCTTGAGGAACTGCCGAACGTATTTTGGTCACACAGAACGACTCCCAGAACGGCAACCGGTGAAAGTCTCTTTCAGCTGGTATACGGTACCGAGGCCGTGATCCCGTTGGAGATTGGCAACCCCTCCCTCCGAGTCATCTGCTTCTTGTCCGAGGCAAACGACCAGAAACTGCTTGAAAACCTCGACCTAACAGATGAAGTCCGAGAGATTGCCAGTATCCGAGCAACGGAATACCAACGCCGCCTCACTCGATACTACAACGCCAAAGTCCGAGATAGACACTTCCAGTCGGGAGACTTCGTCCTCAGGAAAGTCGAAGTCTCTCGACCACTTGAGGCGGCGGGCAAGTTATCCCCTAATTGGGAAGGCCCCTACCGAGCGGTCGAGACGCTCGGAAAAGGAGCATACCGTCTATCCACGATGGAAGGAGAGCTCATCCCTCGGACCTGGAACGCGACTACATTACACAAGTTCTACTTCTGAATACTGAGCATCGTGTAAACAACATGAGATAAGACAAAAAGCTCATTTCTTTTATTTAAACAACTCGCTTGTACATTTGGAAGGCCGAAGCCAGGAAAATACATGTCAAAAAAGCAAAAAATCCATCTGGCGCCGCCGTATAAGCCCATCGCTCGGCTGACTCGGGTGACCTTCCCGCGTCCAGCCACTGACTCTGCCTCGTGTAGAAATTGGCTCGGATAAAGGATAGTCGACCCCGTTGGCTCGGGCAGCTCGGGACAAAGGTGACAGAGGGATTAGGAAGGAGAAAGGCTACCTTCCAAGTTGAACTTGGAAGAGAAGGGGGAGAGGGAATGCATATGAAAGCATCCTCCCGCCAACCTGCCAACTCTTTGGAAGAAAGAGAGTGCAGGCACCCTCCGAAGAGTGAAAAAAATGATGAGAAGAGCAGAAGAGGGAAAAAGAGGCTGCGAGAAGGAAAAAGAAACCAGCAGAGCTGGACGAGGAGGCAGGGGAAAGCCCGGAAAGGAGGGAGCTTAGCTGGCTTCCTCCCCCCTCTATGGAGCGAGCAAGGAGAGGCGGGCGGCAGGGATGCCTAATGCCCCCATCCGTCCACCATCTCGCCCCCCTGCAAGCGCCGCCGGAACTGATAAAAAGAAGACGACGTGCCTCCACACGTCGAACCCTCTTTAAGTCTGTCCGTCGGCCATCGAACCCTCTTTAAACCCGAAGCAGCAAGAACTCTCTGCCCCCCGTCGTCAGCAGCCTCATCTTCCGGAGCGTCTTCCATGCTTCAAATATAACGGCACAACGCTACGTGAAGAGAGAATGAGGAAAGACTGTCTGGGAAAACCCTAAGCGGTGACGGGGAAGGGACACCCTTCAGACCTTTTATAGGCGAAGGGAGGCTATTTGCCTTAAATGATTCTCTCCTCGAAAACATGCCAAAGGGATCTCTCCCTACGAACGGTCACCTCAAACTTCTCATTTTCCGCCCCAGCGGGATACACGAAGCGGCCAGGTATTCAAAGCATGAGAAAACGGAAAGACACCCTGTCAGACGCTCACCCAACCATCAGGCGAGATCCACGCAGAAAGTATCGGCTCTTTCCAACCACTGCAGATACGCTGAACAAAATACGACAATGGCGATACGGAACAGATAAGTCTTCATCATAACGCTATTGCCTTATCTATTTTTCTACACAAAAGTGGAAGTTTTTTTTCTTTAAAAAGGAAAAAGACATACAAAAAGAGGAAGCAAAGCAGATACATCAGGCCTCCGGCCCACCTTGAAGCTCGGAAGTGGAGGGCTCAGACGGTCTGCCCCCGGCACCCTCGGCGACGGCCGACCCTGGCACTGACCCCACCGGCGTGGGAACTGCCTCGGTTGCGTGCCCTCCCGAGGCATCCGGAGTTGGCGACCCCTCGAACGAAGATCCCCCGTGATCCTCTTCATCCTGTGCCGAAGCAGAGGAACTGGAGGATGACAAGTCCGAGTCATAACGTTGCCCGGACGGGAAGTCAACTACCCCGGACGCCTGCTCCTCGGCATAAGAGACGGCCCGGTCGTAGCCTTGCTTGAACCCGTTGCGGATGCCCCGGCGAAGTGCTAACTTGTAGTAGGGGAGGGCAGCCTCCTGAAGGTCGACCCGGTAGGCCTCTGAGCTTTTGTACTGCTCGAGAGCCTCCGCCCCGGCCGATCCCACCCTACCAGCGAGCTCGGCCTTCTCCCGCTCCGCCTCGGTTGACTTCCGCTCGGCCTCAGCCGTCCGCTTTTCGGCCTCCGCCGCCTGTTTCTCAGCCTCGGTCCGATCAGCCTCGGCCACCCGCCGAAGGCGCTCGGCTTCCTCCGCTCGGTCTACCAGCTCTACACGTTCCGTCTCCCACCGGCCATCCAGCTCAACGCGTGCAAGGCGCTCCTCTTCAAGAAGCATGTTCTTCCTCTCGAGCGATTCGCGGGCCTTAGCTAGCTACTCGGTTATCGATCGGGTCTCCACCTGGCTCGACCGCACCAGCTCCCCGACTGAGGAAAGCTCCCGCCGAAGCCCATCACGCTCCTCGGCAAGCCAAGCCAACCTCCTGTCAGACCCACCAAGGGTCCAGACCAGGTTCGCGCTCCCACTCTGACCGAGCGTGCGCTTCTGTCAGAGTGGCCCCCATCTGGGCCAGGACCAGGCCGCCCTCCATAACCCCAGCGAGGGCCGCGGACGGAGAGTACTGCCTACCTCCCCCCCTCACCTTCGCGGCTATACCACGGCATACCTGGTGCAGAGGGCCCGAGATACCAAGCCTCTCCAAGGCCGCCGGAACAGAGAACCCCCCATCGCCCGGCGCCCCACAGAGTGGCTCGGACCAAGCCCCGGCCTCGGTCGCCTCTCGTGCCTCGGTCGGATTTTCTTGCGGCCCCCCGACCTGGATCGGCTCGGCACCTGCACCACCACCTGAAGCGCCAACCTCGGCCGCGGCCCCAGCATCCCCTTCCACGGCCCCCTCGGCTCCTACCGAGGGGAGAGCCAGGCCAGCACCGTCGCCAGTCGCAGGAGCAACCCCGGCCCCCTCGGCTCCGGCCGAAGGAGGAGCCAAGCCAACATCGTCACCGACCGCAGGAGCAGCCCCAACCTCCTCTGCCCCCTCTCGCTCGGCGGGTGGGAGAGCTCGCCCGGTAGGGTCGGCCCCATCGTGCTCGGCAGAGGGGCGAGCCGCGGCAAGGTCGCCTTCGACTGCGGGTACGACCCCGGCCTTCTTGGCCCGCTTCCTGGCCTTCGCGGCGGCCCGGATCATGCCTTCCACGGGATCTTCGCGCTTGGACCCCCGCGGCCTGGAGGATTCGCCCTGGGCCGCCCTCTTGCCCTTGTCTCTGGTTCGGGAGCGACCGGTGGGAGCAGCCGATTCATCAGCGGCTGAGTCATCGCCAAGCTCGATCACCTCTGCGGCCTCCTTCAAAGCCTCCTGCCTGGTGTCTGCACGAAAAGGAAGACATATTCAGGAAAAGAAAAATGATCCCCACATCCAAAGGAGAACCTAGTTTGTGGCACCTGAGCCCGACGGATGCAGCCGCGTAAGAAGACACCGCTCGACATTCTCTAGAGTAACCAGCTCTTCTGTGGATTGGCGGTGCTTCAGCAAGATAGTCGCGTATTTCTCCACATGGGGAGGGAGCTCGTCCTGCCTGGGAGGGATATTCGGGTGGAAATTGGGGATTACTGGGCACCTCTAGGTTTCCTTCACCGAACTAATCCCCACCCAGAAGAATTGGGTTTTCCACCCCTTGTGCGAAGAATCCTTCGCAGCCAAGGAGATGCAGCTCCTATTCCGCCTCGCCTGGATGAAATAGAAACCCTTCCCGGCCGAAGGATGTGCTTTCAACTCAAAGAAATAGTGAAAGAGGTCCAAAGAAGGAGGAACTCCGCACTGGCGGCAGAGAATGCGGAAGGCGGAAAGAAGAAGATAAGAGTTGGCTACCAACTGAATGGGCGCCAACAGGAAAAAATTGAGAAGCTGAAGAACGAAAGGTTCGAAGGGAAGGCGGAACCCACCCTTCCACGACAGAAGGAAAGTACAGATGTGGTCTGTACGAGAGTCCAAGCTCGTCTCGTGTGGAGAAGCCGCGACAAAGCAGAACTTGTGGGGCAGGCAATACTGGTGCTCTAGCCTTCTCACGTCTGCCTCCCCCAGTTCACTGCGGTTTGGAACCGACGCCTTCACCACTGGCTCGTCCTCCCACTCCTCAGCATCCGAACGCTGGTTCGCCATGGATTCCGGAGAAGAGTTTGAAGAAAGGCGATCTCGGGACCTCGAAGATTCCGGGGAAGGAGGAAGCCGCCGGACTGCCTCCGCAGTTATCTCCGCCAACTCCACGAACGCCGCTGCAAGCCTCTGCTCTTCCGTCGTGTCTTCACGACGCATCGAAGAGCCCAGAAGCAAGAACGGAGGAGAGCCAAAACCCTAAAGACGGAGAGAGTCTGGAATGACAACAAGTGCCCAACGCCTATATCCCCACGCGGAAGGCGGCGCGTCGTTCCGACCTCCGAGAAAAGGGGGCCCCTTCAGTTCAAATCCGTCAGGATCATCATTATTACGGGCTCAGGTGACCACGGCACGTGGCTTCCTAACACCGCCAGATCTCCATCCACCTGAGCCACGCTGGTCTAAAATCCCAACAGCTACTATTCCGAGCTTACTAAAGCTCGGGAGTAGGAGGGGGACAAGTGGAGAGGGGGATTTCTGTAGCCCATCTAAGAGCAGCCAAACTAGGTCTATCAGGACCAAACGAGGCTCAGCTCATCCAAGTGACAGCCCCACAGGACCCACTTAGGCTAAAAAGCCCAATAAGATTACTCGGGATCTCATCCTTCCTCGGCGGCCCTTAGGCTCGGAAGGCCCGAGCGTCGGTCAGAACGGAGGAAGACCTATGCCCAAGTTATCCCCTCATCGGGATAGAGGCAAACGCTCGGCGCCCACTCCGACTTATCTTCATCCGAGCTTATGCCTATCGCCCGGACAGGGTTGGCACCTTTTATGCTCGGACCGACCGACGATTGCTTATCCACGCTGCCGTTGAGAGCCTTTTATGAGCAGGAGTTTATGAGGATAAGGGACCCATGATCCATCAAGGCTATAAAGATCCTACGATGAGGACGTAAAGATCCCACGATGAGGACGTAACTCCCGCCTGAAACTCCTCAGCTTACGGGACTCATAAGGTGAGCACACTATATAAACCTGGGACTCCCTCCAGTGAAAGGTAAGGGCAATACACGCCTAAAATCCCTTGAGCAGGAACCACTTCACCACCTTGGTGTAGGGGGATCTCGTGCACCTCTTTCTACCTCCCTCCCTATCTTCCACCACTGCTCTACTGACTTAAGCATCGGAGGGTTTTCCCCAGGGAACCTCCCCTGGGTCCCATGATCCGTTTCCTTTTCTCTACAGTTCACTGTTCGGTGATCATCTACCCAGCTCAGGAGCCGCACGAGATCACGCCCCTTCACCGATATATTTGTCTTATTTTTTTAGTTGATTTGTACATAAAATAAAATTAAAAAGGTATGCTTCACAAGGTATTTTAGTTGCTTTAAGTTTTTTCATTCACAAGGTGTTATATTTCACAAGGCTTTGGTAGAAATATGATGATAAATCTTTCTGTTTACATTCATTCTTTGTCTCAGGAAGAACATTTTATCTTCAATCTAAACATCTTGTGGCCTCAACTATCATGTCCATCATGGTGTCCCACCAGGGGTAGCAGAGTGATATTTTTCAGCTATAGGGATGCCTCTAGCCAGGTAATTGTGATACGCACCCATGGTTTTCCATATTGGCTTTGCTGAAGTGCTTTGATCAACATTTTCTTTTTCAACTTGTCTTAACTAAGCTGTAGTTTGGCTAATCTGATTTGATTAATGATTCGACTGTATACACTAAGAACTAACCATACCTGGGACCTCTTATTTTATCCAAACAAGAATGTACCCTTTTCTCATGCTTTCCTTTCAGGTGCCTCTTGTGGTCAGTCTCATTTATACATTTGCTATCAGTTATGCTTGGGATCACATGGAATCAAATCTATATTGCTCATCCACCTGCAAAAATGACTCTCTCTCTCTCTCTCTCCACACGACACGCACACAAATGGAATCTTGTGTGAAACAGGAACTCTGTCAAAATCTGGTGGCAGATCAACTACTAAGGCTCTTCTCTATGCAGAAGGATCTGAGTGGAATGTTGTGTAGAAGGTCACTCTTCATTTGAAAGGGGAGACCTCATTTCATGTCAGCTTACTCTTTATTACAAAAAGAGCATCCCATTTCATGCATGAAGTGTAGTAAATATACTTATTTGATAAACAATCTAGTTCTTCCTTTGCATATCACTTACATCTGCTTATTAGATATTTGTAAGTTTTGTAGATTTCTCATTAGGTATTGGTTGAGTTTTTTTGTTGGTCTAGCTAATTGCTTTTTATTTTGAATTTCCTATCAACAAAATGCCATGCATTGTGGATTTTCAGATTCAGAAATTTGCTGTGCGGTTCACTTCACCTTCTATTGCACAACAGTTTCTAAATGTCATTAAGGTGCGTAATATTCATTCTTCTTTCATATCTTTTGTTTTTCATACATTCTCAAAATTATTGTCTTTGTATTGTATACACCAACACTCAATAATCTAAAGATTTTGTAATTACTTTAGAAGTTCCGAACCAAATCATTGGGGATGCTCTCTCCTATCTTTTGTTTATCAACATTCTCAAAATTATTGTCTCTGCATCGTATAAACTAACACTCAAAATCCAAAGTTTTTGTAATTACTCAAGAAGTTCCAAACCAAATCATTGGGGATGCTAATAGTCATGACTTTATTTCTTGAAGCTGGCTTATCAAACTATCTTCAACTTTCTTATGTAGCAAATATGCATACTTTGACGTTCATGTCCTGATCTCATAGTGATTGCCAACATTGTGTCAAGCATTAAACAACATGCTAGCAGGGTAATTGTCATAATCTCCTTTTGAATATTATGATTAATCTTTGGGGCATCGTTTAGATAGAAGTTAATATCATGCAATGGGTTTATATCAAGCTGATTCAAATGATGGAAAATATCATCTTCAATAATATTTGTATTTTCTTGCTTGCAAAGAAAATAAGTAACGTGTAAGATTTCCTTAGAAGTGAAACATTAAATTTTTTTTGAAAGTGGATGGTACCACCAAATATATAAAAGAAAAAAGAGAATTTACAAGTATGAAGGGAGAGCTCCCACAAATCTTCCAAAAACAAAAGTCGGCAGACAATCCTCTGCCCCGAGAACAAAACAAAGAGAGAATCAACACTACCCCCCAACATGCACAAGATGAAACCGCACTGTGTACTCAGTCCTACACCGAGGCCTACAAAACCATCTTACACCCCCAAAAAACTCTCCTGAGGGCTCTCAACACTCGCCTACTGTAAGACATAACTGCCCACCCTCCTCCCTTACCAAAATAAAGTACTCTTCACTGCTACCTACCTTCCTCTACCTTATATGTTTCCCCTCTTTTACTGGCCTTCTTTGCCTTAGCATTCCTTGCTTTATCCGCTTGCCATCTTCGCTAGATTCTGTAGAAGACTGACCTCACATTTTTGTCAACCTCTTCAGTCTTCACACCAATTAGACTCGCCACCTCCATAGTCCGAGACTCCATATACCTTTCCATGTTAGCTATAATCTCTTTGATCTCCTCCTTGTCAAGGCTCCCCTCTCCCTCCGCTTCTTGATTGGCATCCTCCACTTGATCCACCTCCACACGAAGATGCACCTCCATTGACTCCCTGGGCATAGGAGGCAGAGCTAACACCGTTTGCCAGCCAACTTTTTCTAGAAGTGTGACGGCCTCCTCTGCCTCCGTCATGAGATCCTCATCTGCAAGATGAGGCTCCTCACGTCCACTAGTGCCACTGGTAGGGGGTTCAACGTCAGAAGACAAAGCAATGCCCCTCCTTTAACTAAGGCACTTGCCCGAATTGCTCTTCGAATAGGAAGGAGAGGGAAGGCAGAGTCTCGAGGGCGTCCTCCCCTTCCCCACTGCCACTATAGTCCACGCCTACAGTTTGCACGGCCGCTGTAAGACCAACATCGAGCTGACCTCCACTCGAAGTAGGTGATTTCTTAACGCCACCGCCAGAGATCGGTGTCTCCGACCTCCAGGGAACACTGCAAGTGTTGACAGTAAGGCTACTCGGCTATCCGAGACTGACTGTTGGAATCCCGGCAGGAGTGGCGGCCTCTGCCTCGTGATGCCTCTGCCTCATCCTCGTCCACACCTTCCACTGTCGAGCCAAGTAGTGACTCCACCTGTTCCTTGTGGGGGTCCAACGAAGGGGCCACGGACAGCCCTGCATTGGCTGGGAGCGAGGATCCGGGGCTGCGGGCAAGAGGAGATCTCCGCTACCCCTCCCTGCCCTACCACCCCCTAGAGACTAGAGATGGGTACATGTAGGTTCAGCAATGGCGTGGAGGAGAAGGGCTGCTTGGGAGTAGTCGGCAACCCCATGGGGTCGAAGCAGGGGCTGCTGCCTTGAGAGATTGGCATCGCAGCTCCCCCGCGTGGGATGCAGAGAGGAAGATTCTGGCTGTGGCAGCGCCGGAGATGGCTGCCCTACCGTTCCGGATGGGTCTCCTGTTGGTCGCCGGCTCAAACTAGCTCCTGGACCACACGGGATTGCATCTGCCCTTCCTGTGCCAAACGGGACAGCCAGAACCTCCGTCACCACTATCGCTGCCATCGGCAGACCGTCGGAGCCGGAACAGCTGCCAGTCGTCGGTGTTGCTACGGCCCATTGCTCGCAGGAACGAACAACATCCGCCGCAAACAGACTAGGGAGAGCAGAACCCCCTATTGGACGAGAGAGAAGATCGTTAACGGGTCTGTGCGAGCCTGATATGCCCCCCTTACCGGAAACAAGTAAGTTGTGGACCTCAGGTAGACTACCCGGTTCCTGCCTTTGGCCACTGCTGCATGACCCGCAATCTCAGGATGGGTCTAGGCTGGCCCAAAACTCACACATGCAACAGTCTCGAAAGGCACCTGCTTCGGCCCAGCAATGCCCGCCTGCACCGTCGACTAGCTCCCGACCCAGGGCGGGAAACAACCCGATTCGAAAATTGAAAAGGCTTTTGTTCACCTCCTTCAACCTCCGGACCAGGGCAGGGTTGTCCTACTTGCTGCCGCCATCCCCACCCCCGAACAACCATTTTTGGCTAGGCTGTCACTCGGACGACCAGAACCTCTTCATCGATGGTCATCGTGAGAACGGCCGGCACCGCAGAAGGTGAGGAAACTAGCACCAACACTTCCACGATGTTCACCGATCCTTCTGGATTGAAATGAAAGGAGTCGGGCACCACTCTCCCAAAACACTTGGCCATGAAGCCGATCCCAAACTTATCACAGAGGCAAATGGGGGACCTTGAGAACTTGACACGGAGTAGGGTCCCCCCCCACACTAGGATAGGTCCAGACCCGGACTCAGAAGATGGAATCTCCGGAGTCATTCGCCATGGCCCTTGCTCCTTTTGGGCACGAGCTGATGGCTAGCAATCCATCCTTGTGAACTTGCTTGACCTCCCAAGGTCCACCCCCACCCCACTGCTCGTCCAATGTCCTCTGGACTGTCTCCGTCTCCATCCCTCCTTGAAGAGGCGACAACCTTAGACACCGGCCAATCCATTCTGTCCGGTGAGCAACGACCTCTGGTAGCACACACCCAACATCCATGCACCCTGAACTCCCCGAGCGAGGTTGTAACTCCGGAATCCGCCACCTCATAGCATCTACATGGGAGAGATTCCTACCTCCCCCTATCGCCACCGGCTGACTCCCCACCTGCCTCCTACACTCTCGCTATAGGTGCCCTCTGACACCACACCGGAAGCAGATGGGACCTAGCTATCCCTTGTGGCCTCTACCAACATCATGTCCATCTCCCACGACTTGCGACACTCTTGAAAATATCCGGAGAGGGCCTCCGTGTCCTTGGGGGATGCGGTATGCCCCAGAGGAGCACCCTATTCCCAGAGCTTCTCACTCTAGGAAATAGGGAGAGAGAGAACGCATCTAGTGAAACATTAATTACATTGGTCTTGCCTGATGTTTGATACATTGCAAGAAGCATGATCGTTATCCTCATAATCTATCATATCCTTATCCCATTTAATTGGGTTTGGTTATATGAATCCTGGCCTGCCATTCTAGTCTATCAAGTGATATATGCATAGTTAAACTTGGAAAAATCATGTCTTTTCTTACTACATCGACATCTCATTTTAGAGCTTTCTTAAGTTTTTTAATCTATTCCACTTGAATTTGATGAAGCTCTTTTTATCTGGTATTGAACTAAGAGGATGAGCCACATACCTACACCATCTAAACCTATTGCCCTAAACCGTCTGCACCTATCGCCTTCAATTTAATGCCATCAAATATATTCCTAAATCCTCATGTATACAATCATTCCGAATCTTATCCTTAGTCTTTCACACATAGAACTTCATACCAAATCTTATCCTTAGTCTTTCACACATAGAACTTCATACATGCCTCTCGTCAAACCTACCTTCACCCTACCTGCCATTATCCTTTGTACAACATTACAGTGTCTTCCCAGATCTCCCCATTCTCCTAAACAATAGATCTTAGGGTACCAAAAGTTGCTAATTTCAGTCATTGATTACCAAAACCAATTGGCACATCTTCATGTTACCAAGATTATATTTGAAACAGTAATAATGTTAGTAAGATAATTGTGCTAATGTTTAAGTCATATAAAATAATAATAATGCTTATTAAAAAATTCGTTAGTGGCTTATTAGTTTTTATACAGCAAGGAATTATTTGATGCCAAGACACCATGCTATGACTATGGAAATTGTACTTTCAATTTTTTTTGGTAGGTGGGAAATTGTACTTTCAATGTTTTTCATTGACTAATTAGATCTAAGTAGGACATATAAACAACTCGGAATGTGATAGGATTAGCTACCATCCTGACAAATTTTCATGAGGGAGCAAACTTGGATTGGTTGGGTAGAAGGCAAATCATGCCAGCCCAAATTGTCCAAGTCCGCAACCTGAATTTAACTTGCAGCACCCTAATTTGGGATCACCTAAAATTCAGTTGAGACAATTCGTGTTGGGACGGGCTACCCTGAATTTAGGCTGAACTTTTGTTAAATTTGGGCTTATCCAGTCCAAATTTACTGAACATTTCAAAACAAAACATCATATATATCGTTATCTTTGTGCATTGCCATCATAGGTTAGGGTAATATTTAGGCCTTTGGATTGCATTAAAATCACTTCAGGGATACCCAAATTAGAATGTGGGATGGGTTGGTTGGGCTTTTGGCTGGCACAACCCACTTCGTACTCCTTAGACCTGTCAACGTTTCAATCCATGACTGGGTGTGTTTTGTACACTCAGAAGTCCAATCAAATGTAAATCTGACTTTATTGACTAGTATGGATAAGTTATTAAATGTTCTGGGAACCCCTTCTCACCATGTGGCATGTGATGGAATCTGAGTGCATAGCTGCGAAGACTAAAGTAAGATCGAAGTCTAGCTGTAGGCCCATAGAAGAAGAGACGATGACTGATTAATGGGTGTCCTTTCCCATGGTTATAAAGTTCTCTCACTTGGTGGTTTCAGAAATGGGGAGATGGATGGTGATAATACCTCCCAAAGAAGGTAGTTTAACAAAGTAGAGATCCACTTTGATAGTGTTATGCTATATACAGTTTATCTACTAGATACAGAGTGAAATTTACACAATAATTGCACAATCTTTTGTACTATACTGAGCATGATGGGCTGCGGATGAAACACATGGAAGGATTCAGCTTTCGTCCTCCAAACCTCAGTTACATGAAGTTATTAAAGAGGTTTGACAACTCAAGGGAGTCATCAAGATGTTCCATGCCCTCAATTCCTTCTGAGTTACATAATCAGAGAGAGGTACCATGGGACACCAAGTGCCTTCCCCAAAGTCTGGCCATTTGCATACCCAATGTTCAGGGTGATAGATGCCATCGTATATTGGATAGGCACTCTTCCCTGTATGCCTCCAGATTGCTGAGAGAGTGTAGTAACTTAAGGGGGACAGCCACCATCTGCTGCACTGCCTTTAGTAACTCTTTTACTCTTCTAGCCATATAGGGTTTCCTATTGTCAAGTTTCGATAGCCATTGTGCTAATAATGCTTTATTAACCAGACTGAGCTTGTTGATCCCTACACTATCTTGATTTTTGCTGTATGAAACCTTCACTTGTTATGTGGATTTTCTTGTTTCCAAGCATTGAACCCTTTCAGGAAAAGATCATCTGTAAAGTCGGGTAGCGGATAGCCAGTCGAGGATCACCAATGAGGATGAAATACATCTTCCGCAGAAGATAACATGTTGGTCCCTCCATCCGTCAGTTGGTTCAAACTTTTGAAAAATAACTGTTGAAGTTTATTGGATTGAGCCATTCAACTTAAGACCTGAAGATATTGAATGGAGAGGGCCCCACTATTTAAGCATATTACAATTTTGTCCCTTTTCAATGTGGGACTATTCTAACGCATGCCCTCACATGCAGGCCAATTTAGGCTCTATCACATGAACCATGACAAACACAGGGTTCGTGGCCCGGATCATAACCGTGGGCTCTGGTACTTTGTTGAAGTTTATTTGGATTGGGCCATCCAACTCAAAACCTTAAGGTGTTAAGTGTAGAGAGCTCCAATATTTGAGCATATTATAATTTTATCGCAATACGGGACTATCCTAACAATAACATTCCAAATCTGCAAAGTTGTGAGCATCAGGAGCTTTAAGTTCAGTTATGTGGTGGTAGCATTTTCCAGATGTATATTTTGCTGACAGACTATCTGATGTTTGTTGTTTCTTTGTCTCCTCTTGTATGTTCCATTTCCAGGAATGCTCAGGTGACTTAGTGGATATTGGACTTCCAAGAAGTGATTTCCCATGCGAGTATTCAACCCCTTCTGATCTAATAACTTCAAATGTGTGTCAGCAAAGGTGAGTACCTTTTTTATTTTTCCTTTTTTACCAGATATCTCCATAATCTGCTAAGGTGGGCAAAAAATAGATGCCAAGAAGTTTTGTACATTCCATGTTATATGTGATCTTGCTACTGTCAGTCTCCACTAACTGATCAGACTGCTTAGGACTCCCATGCAACAAAGCATTTTAGCCATGTTATATATATATATATATATATATATATGCAATTTTGTACAAACAGAAATGGCGAAGAATCCAGTTGCAGCAAGCTTGCTGCTCGTGCATGTGAATTGCCAGTTTTGGCCTCCTCTGGTGTAGAAAGCAGATGTTCTCAGCAACCATTGCTTGCAAGCAACGATGAAACCTACTCAACATTGCCTCCAAGCTTCACGGAACTGATGAATGATTGCTCAATAGAACTAGGTATGAACCACAGGAACATTCTGTTTCATTTCATTTTGTGCACGTGATTGTGTAATGACAACAGCTTTCCTATATGCAGATTTTGTTCTCTTCTCGACCAAGTGTCTTTCCTTCCCCTCCCTATTAGGTTCATTTTGTTCTGAATGTGTGCACTCCTGAAATGATTGTGTTTGAACAGTTTCATCTGGAGATGAATGCTCAGTTTGTTAGTGCGTGTATAAGTAGTCAATGCTACTAAGATTTATGAAGTTGAGTGGCAAAGCTCAGAACTGTTGTACGCAGGTATTGCATGGGATGGGCAATAAAAGAATGTTTTTCTCTCCTTGCATAGTATAAGTACCCATTCTATACATACACATGGGACTATGAAATTGCGGTTTCTTTTGACACTCAAAAAGTACTGGTACTTTATTTGTCCTCAGGCTGACTTAGCCCAGTACATTTGTTTACTGCAATCATCAAATTGTGACACCACACTCAGCAACTTCTGTTTAGCCAACCATGTCAGTTGGTTGTCGTGTATTAATGTCGTAACTTCTAGATTTTGCATCATTTTAGTACATGCCACTGATCAACAGGGGATGTACAAGTCAGTGTTTATCTTTATTATGATAGCAGAAGTTGCTAAAAACTGGTTCTTAGATGAGTTTTGCCCGTATGAATGAATGATCTTTCTTGCACGCCTTACTCCTTTTTCCTTTTTTTTTAATGAATATCAACATTGCAGCCCAACAAATTCCAGCGGCGGAAGGTGATCATGCAGATCAAAACATGGAGGTATTTCAACAACCATCTCATTCAATTTTGTCACTCTGGGTGTCTTCAGTCTGAGGTTTGCTTGCATGTGAACTGACTAAAATTTTCTTGCAATTCCTTGAATGCAGAAACACATGTCAAATTCTTCTCTGGACGGTGAGTTCTCCTCTTTAGGATTTTTACAAATAAATCATTGTTATAAGTGAAATTGAAAAAAAAACTATTCTTGAAAATATATTGGCAGGCACACCACTGCCTAAAATCAAATAGTGCATAAATATCATGCAGGACCATCTAAGTGTGATTTTTTCGTAAATTTTTGACAAAAAGTGGTATGCCTGTAAATAAAAATTACGTATTTCCACAATATGATTTTATACAATGGTGTCTGCTAATGCATTTCTAAGAATAATTTTTTTTTACAAATTCATGTTTAACAATAGTTTATTTACAAAAATCCCAACATTGTTCCTTAGTTAGGTCTCAGGTGATACCTTTCGTTCTATGAATCCTTGTTTATGGACCCATGCAGCAGTTTCTGTCGACGAAGTTCTGCACACTGTGGAGCAGCAGGTGCTCCTTGGGAATGCTGATCTCAGATCTAAAATTGAGGTAATACTTATTTCTTCCTAGAAGGGAAGTGATGGTGTACTTGGTTCTTTCTAGTTATTTATTTCCTAGTTTGTGACTACTAATACATTGCCTTTTCTTGTAAATTCATGTGGCTGAAGAAATACATGTCTGATGCTTCTTTCAACGGTATGAAGTACCATAATTTTTTTTTCCATTGAATACACTGATTATCAAGTTTGATATTTCAAGTACATATATATATATATATATATAGGAAATTCCTGCGGACAAAAGAGTCCAGATATATAACACATTTACGTCATGGAATATGACCGATAGCTGATGATTATTCTTGTCTTTCCTTTTTTTAAATTCAGATTTGTTGATTACAATTGAGCGGGTCATCAATGAGTTGGGAGGTGATTTGGCACTGTAGATCCTTCGTGCCTTGCCAGGTCTTCAGCTCCCAGTATATATATATGTATATATATATATACATACTCCAGGTCTTTTGGGTTCTGATCTACACATGTTTGGACAGATGTGCAGAATACACAATAATCTACACGAGGTTTTGTAGTATGCCTTCTCAGAAAGAAGTAAAAAAAACCTGAAAAAAGAACGGGATCAGGTTGACTTGTGTGACCCTCACATAATTTGTATCGGAGTACTCGTAACTGCATGGAACGTGTGGTTGGATACCCAGGGCTCGGCACGCACGTTGCCGTGCCCAGTCAGCGCTTTCTAATTAAGAATCTGAAGTAGTTCCTAATAATCGTTTTTGCCAAATGAAAATTCATCTTGTCGTAGATATTGATACTTTTTATGACAATCAACTGTTTTTTAATGAAAATCCCACCCTCCTAGTAAGTTCAGTTCAGACGGTGAGCCGCCTCAGTCTCTCCTTGGATCGATATATCCCGTCCAGCAAAAACCAAAGGCCCGGCGGAAAATGACCCCCCTGACTTTCTTTCCCTTCCAGTGGAGGAATGCGAGAAAGACGTCCTCAGACCCCGCATTGTCCCTGCATTTATTCCAGTGGTGACAAATGGAGTGTGGAGATGCCGTCACATTTTGAACCGGTTCCCGGTGTGCTCGGCAATCTCTACCACGATTATATACGCAAGTCCTCCGCAGAATGACGACGTTTGTAACCCCGAACCCCCACCCCCCCCACCCCCCCGCAACGCACACTCTCAGTTAACAGATCGGCACCACCTTCTCACCTCTCCCTCCTCCCCCGTCATTACCCCCACCTTCCCCAGTTTCACCATCGCCTCCCCAAACTTGCCCGCCCACAAATCCGGATTGTCAGCCATTTGCCTCACCACCCTGCTCGTGCGGGGATCCCCCATGAGTGCCTGATCCGACTCCAGCAGCCCCTTCCCGTTGATCAGGTCGTCATAGTATGTGTTGTCCAGTCTCAGCGGCGAGGTGGGGCGGAACGGCACACGTTGCTGGCCGAACACCGTCGCGAAGAAGCTCCCCTGCTTTGGGCACTGCAGCTTCAGGACGTCCGCGTACAGGGGTCCATGGTCGGGTCCTGCGGCTTCCCCGGCCTGTAGTTGTAGAGCCTGTAGTCGAACACCCCGCAGTGGGCGCCGCCGATGGAATGCGCCCCGAGCAGTATCACCATCTCCTCCTGGCTCAACCCTTTCTTGGAGAAGAGGCTGTTGAGGTTGCCGACGGAGGCGAACGGTGAGGGCAGGTTGTCGGGGACATCCGTGGCGCGGGACGTGCGGCCGTCCCGGCGGCCCGCGGGCACGGAATAGCCCGAGAGGCCGGAGAGGACGACTGCGTCGCGAGTGGCGAAGGCGAGGATGTCAGCACAGGAGACGGTGCCCGGGCACTCACTCTCCAGCTGATATTTGGCGTCGTCGATGAGGTCGAGACCGCGCAGGGTGGCGCCGTTGGCGGGCGAGGCCTTCTCGACTGGCTCTCCCGTCGGTGTGGCGTCGAGAAGGATGGACGCATCGCAGCCCTGACACCCCATGCGCACACGGAAATGAGTTGGACTCTTTTCGATCCCCAAAGCAAAAGAATGTGCATCTTAAAACGAGTTAACGACGCCTATGCTGAATCCAGAGGCCTCACCCGGATGAAGCAGTCATGGAAATAGAGGCGGAGGAGGCCGGCTGCCGACCCGGGGTCGCGCAGGAGGCCGAGTTCGACCGCCTCCCTCACGATCTCCTCCGCCCGCGGGCACGTCTCGCCGTAGAACCCCTCTTGCAGCGAGCGCTGGCCCATCGCCCAAGGGGCGGAGGCGGACACGAGGAGGGCGACGCACAGCAGAGAGAGGGCCGCGACCGCCGCCATACGTACCCCGCGCTAGTTGTGTGTAGGAGCTCGGTTCCTGAAGTGTGGCGCCGTGGCGAGGCGGAAGGGGGAAAAGCAAGGTTTTAAACGTTGGACAAAGCGGTTTTCCCCTTCGCTGGCCCATCGGTTTGGAGTAGCGCTATTAATGGAACAGAACGAATCAGCCGCTCGTCCGTACGTGCTGGAGGGGTCGCCTGCTAGAGTGCTAGGGCTGTCGCCAACGAGCACAAAGGATGGAACACACTGGTCATGCAACTGATGTTGGTTGCAGGGTGCCTACGGCCCGAACAGAGAGGAGCACATTGTTTAATTTGTTTAATCTTGGCCTGTTCGTTATGAGTCAAACTTAATTTGGGCAAAGTTTGAGTTGGTACTTGCTAATTGGATTAGACAGCCATGCGTTTTAACGAAATAGAGAGCCACCTCCACACTGTCATGCCATACACAGATTGACGGATATGATCTACTAGTTAGGTTTGAAAGAGAAATTTATACAATGATTGCACAATCTTCTAGACCATATAGACCAAGTGCATGCAATGGGCTGGGGATGAAACTCATGGAAAACTTCAGCTCTTGCCCTCCAACCCTTCAGTTACGTGAAGCTATTGAGGAGCTCTGACATCTCAGGGGAGTTACATATCGGGATGTAGATACCCCTGCTTAATTCCAAGCTTTAAAATTGAACACCTTCAGGAAAAGGATCCTCTATATATAAACTCCACTAGTATATAACCAGACGCGACAGCAATATATAATAAGAACATCCTTCTTGGTGTGCCCCCATCTCCTTAATTATTCAGTCTTAGTTCAAAGTTTTGGGTATAATAATATATGGCATTCCAAGTCCGAAAATCTGTTGTGAGCACCAAGCAACCTTAGTTTCTGATCTAACTATTTCAAACGGATTTCAGCACCGGTAAGTTGACTTATTATTTCTCTTTTCTTGAAGCTATCTCCACTTAACTGCTCGATCAGGAGGACAAAAAATATATGGCCGCAAGGAAGCCTTTTTCATTTCATGTTAAATGTATATGTGATCTTACCACCGTCCAACTCCACTAACTGATGATCAGAGAACTTACCGAGAAAGGAAAAAAACGTCAAAACCTAATATGGCCCAATAACTTCAAGTCCATTGCAGTCCAGGGTCGTCAGGCCTGTAGCGGTCGTCGCCAACTGACCAACGGTCTTGAAACGTGGCCCAATCGAGGTCCATCTAGGATTAGTCAGCTCACGGGTAAGATCTCCGTGTAAGTGTATCCAGGATACCGTGAGATTCGCAAATAGATGAACGTTGAGACCGTCATTATGGGGTTAATCTTGACGAGCATTAAATCGCATCCACGTCGCCGAGATGTCGTCACGATATCCTTCCTCAGAGAACAGACAAGTGAGCAACGGATGATCTCCACGATCAAATAGGACACCGCTCCACTAATCAAGTCATCGTTAAGTCGGGGAAGAGGCGACACCACTGCAATTGGTAGAAATAGATCTCCACACAGACTTAGAAGGGGACCCACACAGACAGGGAGACATAGAGGTCTACAACGCAGAGCGTGAACGATATTAAGAGAAGGAAAGATGGATAATTCTCCACTGAGTTCCCCAAACTCTAGTCACATCCCTGAGCATTCCCCATGTCGTCAAGCATCATCACTTTTCTTCGGGCTCTCGGATTCCCGTTAAGGACCACCTCAAGGAGCCCATCATCTTTTTAGCAAAGAAACATGACCACTCCACACTCTGACGCCCTAGTCGTTTCTGCCACCATCAATCAATGTACTGTGCGTCGCATTCTTATAAACAAGGGAAGTGGTCATGCTGTCACGTCTTGTGATTGCCTTGTTCTGATGGGTATAGATCTCTCCCACATAGCGCCACTACACACTCCCCTGTTTGGATTCTCCGGCTCTACGGTCTATCCTGAGAGGCATATCTCCCTTCTGATCACTTTCGGAACTGCCCTAAGAGATGTGACCTTTGTGGCAGACTTTATTTCATGGTCCCCTCGAAAAGGAACCGATCATTTCATGGTCCCACTGGTAATGAATACGATAGTGGACCGCCGACCACTCCACATGTGTACTCTTCTCGAAATGGATAAATATAGTTGCAATTTCGTAGCTAAAATTTTTATTTTTTAATATTTTATTCATATATCAAAAACAGCCGTTCAAATTAAAATATAACACCCACCTCACAAACAACCACGTCATAATGATAAATGAAAATAACAAACTACACCATTATTTAAGGAAAATTACTTGTATATCCATATAAAATTCATGAATTACCCTTCTACCCCTACCTTTATGGAATCTACCTTTATATCCCCCAAACTTAAATAACTCTCTATTTTACATCTATCGTTGACGGTCCATGACTGTTATTAACTGGATTGTTAACCAGAGGGTGGAATAGACTAACCTACCCCTAAACTAGAGTTGGGGGTAACGTGTGTTGGGTTTTCACTTGACGTACAGTAGAGGGTAGCAACCCGGTTTCTTATAAGGGTTAATTTAAATATTTGTAAAAAGATAATTAAAATGGCTAAAATAGAAATCAAAGAAATTACAATAAGTTTTAATTTAATGGGCCAATAATTGAGGCTTAATGGGCTAAAAGGCTTAATAAATCCCTAAAATTTGGAATTTCTTGAACTCTTGTTGTAATTGGGCTAATTTGGGTTAAAAATTAATCATAATGGGCTAATAACCTCGATCAAACCCTAATCCACTAAGGGGATGTTGAATCTAACCTAAACCCTAACTCTAATTCGATCTAGATGGGGTAGGGCAGCCCTAGATATAGATGGGAATCGTGATTTTTGGAGCTCTTCCCTATCTAGGTTTTCTTGACCTAATTTGGACTCTTAGGAGCCTAAAATCCTATAAATAGGACCACATAGTCTCCTTGATCGACCTTAGATCGTGGGAGTAGGCTTCTAGGCATGGAAGGATCGATCTAGGAGGAGTATTCGTGGGTTTCTTCGAGTTTGGGTGGCGTTCTGCATTCTTCTTCCTAATCCAGTTTAAGGTAGGTGAACTTTCGGGCTAAACTGTAAAATTAATAAGTCAATAATGTTCATCTGCATGTCCTCTTTCTTTCTACATCATTTGGCCCAATGCATATGGGCTACATTACATGAATTTCATGAGTTATAGATAGTATATCACCGTTTTAGGGTTTTCACGTCGGAACGGATCTCGGTTCGCAATCACGGCCACCCAGGAACCGCGTTCATGAACGCGGTGGGCCGATAGACCGCGATCTGATGTTTAGAAAAATATTTTTGTTAATATTCCTGTTAAGATCGCGGTGGCACGACTGACTGCGTTAGTTTAGTCGCGGTGCTCCTGATGACCATGTTCTGGCACGGGTTCCCAAGAACTCCAATACCCTGTCCAGCATGTTAAGTGAATATTATGGAGTCAAGTTACATGTTTTCATGTCTATACGTCATCTGAACCAATTTAATGAATCTAGGAAATATGTTAATCCTAATTTTCTCTAAGTTCATGAGCTTTACTCTTAGCCCTTTTGATTTTATATTCTCACCTTACCTCTAATGATCATGTCATGTTTAAAAGAGTAGTTAACATCCTGGTAACCTGGAAATAACTCATGATAGCATGTTTTGCGTGATAGTTTCCTTGATTGTATATTTAAGATTTTTCATGGGATACATTGCACGAATATATTGGTTTAAGGTTTTATCACTCCGGTGACATTAACCTACTGTTTCTATTATTTTCTGTAGTATGATATGAACCATTAATTCTTGGTGAAGTTAGAACCCTCCACTGGATATTCCTTCCGACTGGACTGAAACTTTCTTCATCGAGGGCTCTGTAAGTCTCCACGAGCCTTGGATTCCCACAAGGATGTCGAGCTGGTTGTACCACAAAAAGTATGTAACCACTAGAATCATCGTCTTACTGTGTAGGATAGGGTTCGACCGGCCTTTGGACCCATAGAACGGGGTTCTGTTTGGATTCTGTCAGCTCTATTCTGAACGCAGCCAGTCCAGGAACCGCGTTCATCACATCGCGGTGGGTATCCCAACCTCGTTGAGACTCATCCTGCATAAGCTTGACCTGCATCAGTCAATAGACTGATGTACCATTTCAGTCGACAGATGTATCATTTCAGTCGACAGATTTAGCATTTCAGTTGACAGATATCCCATCTCAGTTGACTAATATATCATTTTAGTCGACCGTTATAGCGTTTCAATCGACATACCCAGAGTTCTGTTCTAAACACGGCTGTGACCCTGACCGCATTATGAATGTCGTTGTTTGTATGTCAACCGCGTTCAACCCTGTGTTCCCACTATTTCTTTCATGATTTGTGGTGTGCATAGACCGATCCTAGCCTTTCATGGCTAGTGGTTCCTGACATGTTCGACCCTTCTTTAAGGGGTTGTGATCCTCATTGACATATTCATGTGATTGACTTCCTTTCCAATGTCATTCTTTAATGACCCATTTCTTTGACTTGTTGAAAGTTCTTGGAATAATCTTATTTCCAACCCTTGAGTTTCCTTGATTACATGAGCATATTATTGAAATTATGTTGCCATTAAATTGTCTAGAAAATATTGATATGGGACTTTGGGTTAACTGTGACACTCAATGCTAGGCGATATTTATAAGGGCCCGGATCTGGTCCTAGGGGCAAGGCAAAGCCCAAAAGTATACCGGTATTATTGATGATCATGTGTAACATTGCACCAACTATATGCAAGATTGGTTCTAGATAAATTTACATACTGCTTTCTAGGAAAAGTGCTCAGAGCTGGAGATTTGGAACCACTACATCTCCATATGCCACCCCCAAGTGAATGGCCTCATGGAGAATGTCAATAGAACTCTCCTTCATGGCATCAAGACTCGCCTAGAACAGGCTGGCGAATCTTGGGTGGATTCTATCCCAAGTATCTTATGGGCGCACCGGACCATTGCACGGACCACCATGGGAGAGACACCATTTCACCTCGCATATGGAGTGGAGGTAGTTATCCCCGTCGAGGTGTCCAACCCGTCGCTACGGGTCACCCTGTTCGATGAGGCAATGAATAACCAGGCGATGCAGGAAAACCTGGACTTACTCGAAGAGAGCAGGGAGCGCGCTCAACTGAGACTTGTGGCTTATCAGCAAAGACTGGCTCAATACTACAATGCTCGCGTCAGAGAACGCCACTTTCCCCCTAGAGACCTCATGTTGAGATGAATCAGTGTGGTGGACCCCAAGGCGGCTATGGAGAAGCTAGCCCCAAACTGGGAAGGCCCGTATCAGGTGACAGAAGTGCTCGACAAAGGGGCGTACAAGCGAACGACGTTGGATTGGAGAGAGGTTCCAAGGACTTGGAATTCTGTAAACCTTAGAACATTTTATCAGTAAATGATTATTATCACGTCTCCCTGCCATTTCAAAACCTCGACTAAGGAATCCCCGTCGAGCCCAACTATGGTAGCTTCTAAGCTGCCAAGAGGCGAGTACTCATGCTCCCTTAAAAATAATGGTAGCTTCCAAACTTCCAAGAGACGAGCACCCATTGTAATGTTCCGGATCTTTATTGGGTCTTTCAGATCCTTCTCGGTGAGTTTTGGTTCGCTTTTGTAGCTCCCGAGTTGAGTTTTACGATCCGTGTGGGTTTTTCTCTCGTACTAGTTACGGAACCCTGCGGTGAGTTTATTTCTCAATTCATAGACTCGTGGATGCTACAGCAATGATGTGCTCTTCGAGCCGGTCGTTTCGACTATTTTTGTGTATTTTTCTGAGTTCGGGCTAAAAATCGAATTTTTCGAAAATTATGAAAATTTCCTAATTTCTTTCTATAAATTCAATTCCACTATCTCCCCTTCTCATTTTCAACTTCACGCTATCTCACTCCGTTCTCTCCCGTCTCTGGTCTGTTTGGTGTGGGGAGCGCACTGTTGCGGAGCTGGCTGAGGCGTGGACGTGCTCGAGTGATCGGTTGGCGGGAAGGAGCAGCGGATGGAGCGTGGTGGGCGCGATCCCTCGGTGGATTCCGAGAGGGCGTCGTTCGTGATTCGGTGGTTTTCGGCATGGTTTAGTCCCTTCGGGGCACGATTTCTTCGGTGGAGGTAGGGAGATGGACCGCCACTTCCTTCTGCACATTTTCCCTGCTTCTGTGCGTTGTTTGGTGCTCGATCGGGACGGTTTAGTGAAAACTGTTATTTTTGGGGTTTTCAGGATTCACCGGAAAACGACAACCATTTGTGATGTGGTTAGTGTCAAACTGACCGTTGGGATGTCTGGATCCCATTCACACAAGTTTCGTGTCGATCGGTTGTCATTCGAGGCCGGTAGGAGTCCGAGAACCACGGTGACCCACTTTGGGTCGATTTGATGAAATCGCCCCGATCTCTCGTTTTAGGGCTTGCATGTGGGCTTTTGAGCCTCCTAGAGTTGTTTTTCGTCGTCTAGATCTGTTTCCCCTGCGCTTCGGCGTGAATGGGGCGTGGAACGGCCCGATTTGGCGTTTCCACTATTTTCCCGCCGTGACCGATGTAGCGGTCGTTTCAGAGACCGTCACATGTCTCTGACGGCCCTACGACAGATCGTCACAGCGTCTGGGCATTTTTAGTTCTTCGTGGTTTTGGGAGTGTGACAGCCTAGGGGAGGCGCGTCACAGCTCTCTGACGCGTCCGGGGTGATGCGTCACGCCTGTTTTATCGTCTAGCGTTTTTGGTGAGTCGGTTCCCCTGACGCGCCTGCCCTGGTGCGTCAGGCTGTGTAACGCGCCTGCCCCAGGTCGTTACACCTTGTTTTGCAGTTTTGGGTCGGTTGGCGTAACGCGCCTGTCCTCACGCGTTAGGTGGGCGTAACACGTCTGCACTCGCGCGTTAGGCTGTTGTAACGCGTCCGCCCAGGACCGTTACGTGGCTCGCGTTTTGGGTTTGAGCCTGTTGGCCCTGACGCCCTTGTCCTGGCGCATCAGAGCGGTGTAACACGCCTGTGCTAGGCCGTTACAGTTCTTGTGGCCGTAATGGCCGTTGGTTTGTTTTGTTCTGTGTTGGGCCGTCTAGGTGATGTTAGGGGCTGTTAGAGGTAGGTTTGTGGCGTGGCTGTGTGTGTGTCGGTCTAGGTTAGGGTTGTCTGTTGTTCCCGTGGTCTGGCCGCTTTCTTCGTGGACGTCGGTCGACGTTTCTGCGAAGGCTAAGACTACGTTTCTGAGTCTGTCGTCAATTTCTTGTGCTGCCTTCGGTGTGTGAGGTACGGGTGACAGTGCATGTTCGACTGTCTGTACTTCAGCGCCGCGTTTCGAGCTTCCTCTTCTCGTCGCCCTCGGCATCCAGCAGTCGAGGGGTGACCCCGATATACGGTTTTGTAAGCTAGTTTCTGTCGGCTCCTGCGGTTACCGTGGCGTCCTACGGGGGGAGAAAACTAGCTAGAGGCCTGGCTCTAGGCAGGAGCCAGTGTGTGCACACGTGGTTAGGGGCGGAGGACTGACGCCGACGGGTGTGACCCTGACTAGTACTTGTATCTGTGGTTCTGCGTGGGTCTACGACTCGGCCGTGTTCGCCTTCGTCGCGTCGGTCGGTAGTCGAGACACTTGTGGGGTTTGTCGTGGCCTGTCTGGGTTGGCCTTTCCGTGGCTATACTCGAGGTCTGTGTCCTGTCTTGTGCGCGACGCTCCGGTCGTGTTGTCTGTGCCTGTCTAGGTCTTTTCTAGACTTTCTTTTGCATGCCTGTTGTAGGTGTAGGTTGGGGCGTTTGTGCGTGGTTTTTCCCCTTTTTCCTCGTTGCTCCCTGCTCCTCTTTCCCTTTCTAGGCCTGCTTGCCTGTTCGGGTTATTCCCCTCGTCCTTACCTGTTCCCTACTCCTGCTTCCTTTTCTTTTACAGCTTTCTAGCATTGTTCCTTGCTGCTGTTCCTGTTGTTCCGTGTTACTGCACGTTTTTCAGTGGGGATCCGTGTGACTCCTACTATGCCAGTGACACGAGGCTCACCCCTGCTTTTCAGTTGGGGTGATGTGTTCGTTCTGCTTCCGTGGATCCTGGAGTTCGAGTCGTAGTTGCCAGTTGGTACCTCCGTCGGGCTTCCCCCGACTTTCCGGTACGTCTTTTTTTTTCTGTCGACTGTACTTGGTAGACTTGCTGTCTTTCCTTTGGACTTGACTCTGGGTATTTAATTATTTAAAATCTGTTAATTAAAATGTAATTTTATTTCTGCTACTTTAGCAAACCGATCTAATGAAATTTAATTGCTTGCTGCTATATCTATCAGTTCAATGTACTACACGACAGTCCTTTTTCCCTTCGGAGCTTTACCGCTCTTGGAGGCCTCGTGGGTTCCAAGTGGTATCACGTGTATTCGGTAGTCCTACCGGGTATACCTGGTATCCGGGATCCGGGTCGCCATACCCATGCTCCCTCAGAAACTATGGTAGCTTCTGATCTCCCAAGAGATGAGCACTCATGCTCTCTCAAAAAACGATGATAGCCTCCGAGCTTCCAAGAGGCCAGCACTCTTGTTCCCTCGGAAACGAAGAGTAATTCTTAAGACAAACAACACTCCCTTCCCCCTTCAAGAAAAATGACGTACACTTTTCGAGAATCATGCAAGGGTGGCTTCCAAGCCCTTAAAGGCAGGTAAGAGTCCCAGCCTCTTCGGAAAGCGGGATGTACACCTAGCCAAAGGCAAGTAAGAGTCCTATTCGCATCAGGGAAAAAGGGATGTACGCTTGCCTGTAACCGTAGTACGACTGGACTATCCTGCAGGACAGGTAAGAATCCTGGTCTTCCTTGGAAACAGGACGTATACTTGGTCCACACACGGTAAAGGCAGAGTCAACGGCATCCTACCTACTCCCTCGAACTCTCCACACACGAAGGATTTTGCCAAAGACACATACATCGCCTATACAATGGCCCCAATAGCGTGAAAGGGAAACTACAAAACCAAACAAGAAGCCCATGCTTTCATTCATACTACAAGGATCCAAATTCAAGTTTCGCATATCCACATGGCCAGCGTGGACTGCCAGGGAAATGAATGGGACAAACTAAGGCCATAGCGGCATCAAAACCATCACGGTGTCCATCCATCCAACCTCGAGCAAAGTCACTATCCAGGTCGAGCGGGTCATGGGCGGCAACTGGAGCAGACTTAGTGGCAGCACCTTCCCCCGGAACAGCTGCCGCAGGCGGCATCGGAGTCGCTGGAGCGTCGTACACTTGTTCAACGGGGGCGACACCCATCCCCGCCACGATGACAACAGGAACGTCAAGAATCTTTCCCTCCTCCACTACGGACTTGGGAGGGTGCTGATCCATAGCAGCAACATAGACCGAGGGAATGGAAGGCACGCGATACCTTAGACCCGTCGGCAGACCCTGCTATTTATAAAGGAAGGGTTCCTCTTCACCCTTACCTGCGACGGGCGATATCCTTCTTTCGACTTGTGCATCGAAAGAAGGTATCGGCCCATTAATGGCAACCACATCACACGAAGATCAAGCACACACCATGCAAAGAAAGTTTGCAGAAAGAAAGATTTTATTGATAAAGGGGGGCAGATACAAGAGGTTACTCGTCCTCCTTGGGATGGAACCTATCATGCTAGAGGCTTAACACTCCCTTGTTACAGTAAAAGCAGTTCACCTTCGCCAAGGCGTCCCGCCACCCTTGCAGGTACCCTTTGTTGTACTCCTTAGACATGCCGTTGTTGCTGCTTCCCCTTCGATGGGTCAGGCGTCGGTAACGCTTCCTTCCCAAAGCATAGGCGCTTGATGGGAGCCTCCTCCGATGAAGAGCTTGACTTATCTGACGACATGCTTTCAAACGTATTCCTTCGACCACCCAAGGAGTTCGGAATGGCCTTAGGGTTCGCCCCCGGGTCGCTATTTATAGGAAGGAGACGAAGTCCCCAGAAGGGGCAAAAGAGTCTTCACGCCTCACGACTTAGTGAAATTCGAAGCGATGGATCCCGAAGATCGCACCTTCTCATAACGTGACTTCAGCCGCCGATTCATATCTCGAGGAGGTTTTCAAAGCAAGGAAGGTAAAACAAGTAGCTACGTGGAAGGTACTGAATGCTCCCGATGGTCAGAGTTTGCAAAGAAAAAGTAAGTCATCATTACTAAGCAGAAAGTTACATCGAGAGGATTACGTCTGCTCAGACGTATCCCAGCAAAAAGAAAAAGAAAAGTGCAATACAAGAAACAACGAGCACTCCTTCAGGAGCTCGCCTCCTCGGTGGCGTCAGCCAGCGCCTGGTCTCGCACCTCGGGCGCACCCTCAAGAACGGATGCGAGAGGTGGGGGATCGTCAGTCAGGTCGACCAACTCCCTCTCCGTCGAGTGCTCGGCCTCAGCAGCCCACTCCGTTGTGCTCGAATCCTCCTCGCCAGGGTCCTCCTCGCTAAGCTCCTCCTCACTATCACTAGATGTTGGCCTGAACGGCGTGAGCGGAGGCCGTAGAGATGGCATCGAGACGCCCAGGTTATCAGCCATTGCTTGGAGGGCGGTCGACCAACCCTCCTGAAAGCCACGGTCCCTAATCGGACCGTAGACCTCAACGGACGCCGCGTTCAGTTCACCCTGGTACTCTGAGGACATCCGAAAGCACTCCATGGCCTCCATACCGATAGTGGCCATCGCGACCTTCAGCCTCTCGGACCGACCCTCTGCCGCCTGGGCCCTCTCTTCAGCTGCATCTGCCGCGATCTTTAGGCCGGTTGCTCGGGTGTCAGCTGCGGCGGCCCGCTCGATCGCCTCGTGGAGGGACCCTTCCAATGCTCGGACCTGGACTCTAACGGCGTCCCACTCGCACTCAGCCTCCTCCAAGGTCCGTCCCTATAACTTCAGGTGCTCCTAGAGTTCGACGCGGAGGGCCTCCAGCCTTTTTCGCTCGGCGTCACCCTCCATCAGCTGTTGAGCAATCCCGGAGTAGTGATACCCCCACAAGCCGAAGGCCCTGGCGACCGAACACAAGTTCTTAGCCGCCAGGCTATATAGCTCCCAGTGAGCCTCAGGGGAGAAGATTCCAACCGATATACCGATAAAATCGATACACCAATGCCAAGAACTGGGGAAGCCACCCAAGAGGCTGATGAGGCCCCCGAAGGGTTAGTGGAGTTTGCTGAGGAGTTGCATAACGAATTGAGGCCGCCGGCGCGTAATATTAATTAAGACAACAATTAATAAATAAGTGCGGAAGCAATTTAAAATATCAGAGTGGTAGAATATATACAATAGTCCAGATTTACAGGGAAAAGGAGGTCCACTGTACAACTACACGGGACATACCCCGGCGCGACAGAACAAAAGACAAACCAACACAGCTGGCACTCTAACGACGCTCGGCATAACCACGAGCAGAACCGGCGGACGACTGGGGCGGCTCACCTGAAAGAAGGAAGGGTGAGTCACATCCAGACTCAGTAGGGGTCACGCGGATCCCTACCTCAAACTAAGTAGACAAGCAGGCAAAAATAAAAGTAATTAGAGCATGCATTTAAATAATAAACAAGCAGATGCACAATTAAATAAATACTAACGATAGGAAATAAATCTACAAATAGAATAAACCAACACTAACCAAGTGAAGTGAGAGACGGAACAATCCACTAGAAGAACAAGACCAGATGCGTCCCCTGACGACTTACACTGCGTCTCGGCAACTCGCAAGTCTGGCTCATGACAAGCGAGAGGTGTAACAGGACCAAACCAAGTACTAGTCAGAGCAACACTCGTCAGTGTCAGTCCAAGTCTCCGACCACGTGTGCACACACTGACTCCTGCCTAGAGCCAGGCCTCTAGCTAGTTTCCCCCCCCCCTTCGTTGGACGCAACGGTAACCGCAGGGGCCCACGGTAACAAGCTTACAAACCGTTCAATGGGAACACCCCTCCACCTCTCCTGGGTGGGATGACACACTCGGTCGCTGGGCTACGACTAGTGGTTCCATCATAAGGAAGTGGAAGCAACTCTATTGGAATTGAACAAGCAGACGGCTATTGAAAACCCCAGGGAGTGTAACGGTCTACGGCCGCCGCGTCACAGTGGTGTGACGGTCGAGGGGTAGCGCGTTACACGAACTGTAACGCGCCCCCGCACGGCCGTTATAGCCACCCGTGACGGAAAACACCCACGGTCAAACGGGACGTAACGCGCTCGCACAGGCGCGTTATGGCGCCCTGGCGGCTGCCCGATAGGCCGTCAGGCCAACCGCCTGACCGGGTCAACGGAAACCAACAGGAGTGTAACGGTCATTGGCCTGACCGTTACACACACTGTGACGCCCCCTCGCAGGGTCGTTACAGTGCTGTAACGCGTCCCGTGAGGGCCGTTACGCGTGTGATGGTTCCTGGTAGGACCGTCCCACCGACTGGGAGCTAAAACCGAACCGCTTAAAACCGAGCCCCCTCCCGGTCGAGCCGGATCGACGGGGAAACGTAGAAAAACTATAAAACCTACCACACCACAACATTCTACAACTAAAGCATGCATCAAAACCTCAAAACAGTGCCCATGGAGTGATTTTTAAGAATTTAGCCTAAATTACCCTAACATGGAATTTTACATGGAAATTGAAGAAAATAACGTCGGATGGGCGTGCATGCTATGCCAATGCGATCCTAGCGAGACAAGGATTCCATCCCCCTACCTCAATCGCGAAAACCGAGTTTAGGCCGCATGCAAGCAAGGGGTCACCGCGGCTCCTCTCGCCCCGTCCCGTCTCCACGCTCGACGAATCGCGATGAGGTCAGTGCCTACGCGTTCCTCGCGACGAGCCGGTTCCGATGATACCTCCCAAGCCTCGATCCGCGGCCCACAACGCCGAATCCGAGAGAGAGGGAGAAAGAGATCGCGTGAGGGAGAGAGAGAGGGTGAGAGAGAGAACGAGTGAGGGAGAGAGAGAGAGAGATAAATAAATAAATAAATAAATATATATATATATATACATATATATATATATATTCCAATAAATCCACAACTAATCCAAATAATTACCAAAAAATAGCCTAAAAATCCGCAAAAATAGCCAAAATTCACAGAATAAAATCTAGACCCGAACCACTAAGAATCCGCTAAGGCACGAGCGCTACAGTCCCTCTCTCCTTAAAAGAATTTCATCCTCGAAATTAAACGGAAGGACAAGGAGGAAACTGAAAGAAAGTTACACCTACGGCAGGAATAAACAAACGAAAAGAACAGAAATGGATACCTTGGAAATAGAAGGGTGGCTTTCCGCGTGGTATAAAATAGACTCGCTTATATCTGCAGTCAACCACGGCACTATACAATTCCAGCCAGTCCATGCCCAGAATAGCGTCATACTCGGCCAATTGTAATGCATAAAGCATCACAGGCATCAGCCGATTGCTGACGACGATAGGGGAATCTTCCAGGCACACCGGAGTAGACATGAAATCTCCAGAGGGTAACTCCACGAGAAAGTTACAGGACACTTTGATCACTGGCTCCTCGATGCGAGCAAGAAAATCCTTTGACACAAAAGAATGAGTAGCACCAGAATCGAAAAGAACATGAGCTAGGCGACCAAAAATCGAAATCGTACCTTCTACCAGATTAGCTACCACAGCTTATGCATGAGTGATGTGAGTGACTCTGCCTCTCGGAGGATGACTAGCTGCAGAAGACTGCTGGGAAGGAACTGGAGCAGGTAGATAAGACGGCTGAGGTTGAGGCGGCGGAGGAAGATGAAACTGAGACTGCTGCGGCTGGGTAAACTGCGAGAACTGCACCGGCCTCGGCTTCATCGGACAGTCTCGAACTACGTGACCCGATTGATCACAGCGGTAACAGACGATCGGCAAAGAACACGGCACGCCCGGATGACTGCCACCACACCTCGGACACGGACGCTGCTGACCACTAGAAAAATCTTGACGCGGTCGAACAGAAGGAACGGACAGCTGACTCGGATCAAAAGGCGCCGAATGCTCAAACTTCCTCTTCGACTTCTTATTCTTGAATTGCTGGAAGTGGGAGCCGGAAGAAGAAAGAACACCGCTGACAGCAGGAACGGCAGAAGGAACTCCTGGGACAGACGGCTGGTAAGTCGGCTGAAACTGCACAGTCGGCTGCACCATTCTTGCTTGAGAAAGTCCTTGAGTCCTCGCCATTTCCATCTCCACTGCAACAGCTGCCTGGTACGCTGCATCCAACTCAGGCACTCGGGTAGCGAACAACGGCAAGCTCAATTCCGCTTTCAGTCCGCACAAAAACTACTGAGTCTTCATAGCTTCATCAGCAAAAATATGGGGCGCGTACCTGCCCAACTCAATAAACTTATCTCGGTACTGCAACACAGTCATGTCACCTTGCGTCAGCTCCAGAAACTGGTACATCTTCGCTAACTTGAGACAGGCTGGAGTGTAAGCACGCTCGAAAGCAGCAACGAACTCAGCCCAGGTGATTTGCCGAAGCGGACGGGAACGGAAGGCAACCTCCCACTCTGCAGTCCACCACGTGCGTGCGGTACCTTGAAGCTGATAAGTAGCCAACATGACTCGCTCATCATCCGCGCACTCCATCGATTGGAACACGCACACAGTGGCATCAAGCCACGATCTAGCTGCCTCCGGATCTGATTGACCCTCGAAAGTCGGTGGGTGGAACAACATGAATTCCTTCAATGCTCTACCACGGCCACCCGACACTTCTTCACGCGGAGCAGGGTTAACAAGGGCTGACACAGCTGGGGCAGAGGAAGTGCCACTCTCCTCCCGAGGAGCCCGAGCCTTTTTCCATCCACGAGGCAACATCTTGAACCTAGGAAACACACGATAACAGAAAAGCCATCAATAATCACGAGAAACATCCTAAGCCAGTAACAGACGACACAGTGGACTAGCTCTGGACCAGCGCAAGTTTCAATTCCTAATACAAATCCCCAACACAGCTCTGATACCAACTGTGACGACCCAGAGCTCCGGATACCGATATACCGATAAAATCGATACACTGATGCCAAGAACTGGGGAAGCCACCCAAGAGGCTGATGAGGCCCCCGAAGGGTTAGTGGAGTTTGCTGAGGAGTTGCATAACAAATTGAGACTGCAGGCGCGCAATATTAATTAAGACAATAATTAATAAATAAGTGCAGAAATAATTTAAAATATCAGAGTGGTAGAATATATACAATAGTCCAGATTTACAGGGAAAAGGAGGTCCACTGTACAACTACATGGGGCATACCCCGGCACGACAGAACAAAAGACAAACCAACACAGCTGGCACTCTAACGACGCTCGGCATAACCACGAGCAGAACCGGAGGACAACTGGGGCGGCTCACCTGAAAGAAGGAAGGGTGAGTCACAGCCAGACTCAGTAGGGGTCACCCGGATCCCTACCTCAAACTAAGAAGACAAGCAGGCAAAAATAAAAGCAATTAGAGCATGCATTTAAATAATAAACAAGCAGATGCACAATTAAATAAATACTAACGACAGGAAATAAATCTACAAATAAAATAAACCAACACTAACCAAGTGAAGTGAGAGACGGAACAACCCACTAGAAGAACAAGACCAGATGCGTCCCCTGACGACTTACACTGCGTCTCGGCAACTCGCAAATCTGGCTCATGACAAGCGAGAGGCGTAACAGGACCAAACCAAGTACTAGTCAGAGAAACACTCGTCAGTGTCAGTCCAAGTCTCCGACCACGTGTGCACACACTGACTCCTGCCTAGAGCCAGGCCTCTAGCTAGTTCCCCCCCCCCCCGTTGGACGCAACGGTAACCGCAGGGGCCCACGGTAACTAGCTTACAAACTGTTCAATGGGAACACCCCTCCACCTCTCCCGGGTGGCACGACACACTCGGTCGCTGGGCTACGACTAGTGGTTCCATCACAAAGAAGTGGAAGCAACTCTATTGGAATCGAACAAGCAGACGGCTATTGAAAACCCCAGGGAGTGTAACGGTCTACGGCCGCCGCGTCACAGTGGTATGACGGTCGAGGGGTAGCGCGTTACACGAACTGTAACGCATCCCCCGCACGGCCGTTACAGCCACCCGTGATGGAAAACACCCACGGTCAAACGGGACGTAACGCGCTCGCACAGGCGCGTTACGGCACCCTGGCGGCTGCCCGATAGGCCGTCAGGTCAACCGCCTGACCGGGTCAACGGAAACCAACAGGACTGTAACGGTCAGGGGCCTGACCGTTACACACACTGTGACGCCCCCTCGCAGGGCCGTTACAGTGCTGTAACGCATCCCGTGAGGGCCGTTACGCGTGTGACGGTTCTTGGTAGGACCGTCACACCGACTGGGAGCTAAAACCGAACCGCTTAAAATCGAGCCCCCTCCCGGTCGAGCCGGATCGACGGGGAAACGTAGAAAAACTATAAAACCTACCACACCACAACATTCTACAACTAAAGCATGCATCAAAACCTAAAAACAATGCCCATGGAGTGATTTTCAAGAATTTAGCCTAAATTACCCTAACATGGAATTTTGCATGGAAATTGAAGAAAACAACGTCGGATGGGCGTGCATGCTATGCCAATGCGATCCTAGCGAGACAAGGATTCCATCCCCCTACCTCAATCGCGACGAAAACCGAGTTTATGCCGCATGCAAGTAAGGGGTCACCGTGGCTCCTCTCGCCCCGTCCCGTCTCCACGCCCGACGAATCGCGACGAGGTCAGCGCCTATGCGTTCCTCGCGATGAGCCGGTTTCGATAATACCTCAAGCCTCAATCCGCGGCCCACAGCGCCGAATCCGAGAGAGAGGGAGAAAGAGATCGCGTGAGGGAGAGAGAGAGGGTGAGAGAGAGAACGAGTGAGGGAGAGAGAAATCGGTGGGGAGAGAGAGAGAGAGATAAATATATATATATATATATATATATATATATTCCAATAAATCCACAACTAATTCAAATAATTTCCAGAAAATAGCCTAAAAATCTGAAAAAATAGCCGAAATTCACAGAATAAAATCTAGATCCGAACCACTAAGAATCCGCTAAGGCACGAGCGCTACACGTTCCGCCGCGAGCCTTGGCGGTGGACCTCTTCCTCTTCCCCTGACGACGTTGACTATCTAACTCCGCCACCGCATCTAGGTCCAGCCGACAGCGCTGTCCGCCCGACATTGGCAAAGTCTCGACGGGAGCGCTCACCGAACCACCGGAAGCCGCCTGCTGAATGGCCACGCAGGTGTCCGAACCGGTGCTGGTCATGGGAGCAACGGACGGTGATGCCGAGAGCAAACGGGAGCGCTTCGCGAGAAATGCCATCGGAAGAGGGTATGGCAAATGCCCCGACTTGAAGGTGACCGCCCTGAGAGGAGCAACAACAGACACCTGGTCGGCACCAGGTTCTATGTGATCGACGGGGCGAGGAATGCCCACTGGCAGCCCGATCGTCTCGAATGGCAGTTCTGACGATTCCAACACCCCCACCGGACAACACTTACAAAGTCAGTTCAACGGACGACAGGAGGGCGAAAGAAGCAACATAGATAGTACCGTGGGGCAATAGGGGGGCCTTAACCCCAGCTCCCGAAGTATCGCCGGGGTCAGCCTCATGTCGGCGTCACCAAGAGGGTGTCGAAGAAGGGCATTAATCGCCTTGGCCTCCTCGACGATCGGCGTAGGCAGCCTGTCGGCCCTAGGAGGGTAGGAGCTCGCAGCGAAGCTCCAATCGCTTGGGTGACCGCTACCCCCTACCTTTATGATGAGAACATAGCACTCGGACCAGCTGTAACGACCCGAGAATCCGATTACCGGGAAGGCCCGATAACCCGAGACTCGAACAAGCCGCCCACGAGCCGGGAGGGCTCGGAAGGGCTAAAAGGAGTGTGGAGGCACAAAGAAATAGGAAATAAAGTAGCATAACAATTAACAGAAATAAATAAACAACTACAGCTATAACAGAGTCCAGTCCAACGGAAAGTACAGTCTAAAGCAGTAAAGCGTACCACATGCCGAGTGAACACTCGGCCCGGCGAGCTGGCAACTGAGAACCTCCGCTCCGCACCCTCGAACCTCGAGGAAGAATCGCCACACCTGAAAAGCAGGGAATGAGTCTCAAAAATAGAGACTCAGCAGGGATCCCGCGGAACCCCAACCAGAAACAATGGCGGTACCGAAAAGGAAGGCTGCGAGAGCAACCGCAACAATAGGAACAGTAAACCCAGTGGCCGGTCGAAACACGGCACTACAACTACTCCTACTGTACCAGAAACACACCCTGACCTCGCGGTCGAGGCTATCGAACTACACTAGTATCGCTTACCGAAGTAAAAACGCACGGCAACCACGCCGTAGAGGCCTGTCTCCCAAAACACGGCCAACCTGGACACGCTGTCCAAAGTGCAACACTGACACCTGGTCACGGGTACCGCACGACAAGACGTAACCTCGGTAAAGCCACTAGCACTAGTCTGACGATGCGAAAACCAACACACACGCCACGTCGAAACAACCGAAACTCAACGGTCGACACGACCGAAACCCGAAGGTCAAAGTCACGGAAACTGACAGTCTGTAACTCCCAACTCGACAGGAGTACCACCCACTAGAAGCACAGCCGGTAGCGTCCCCTGACGTATTACACCGCGCCGCAGGTGAACTGCCTGACGTGGTAGCGCCTACCAAAGGCACAGACACCGTACAAGTGACCACAAACAAGTGACTAGCTGGGGTCATGCCCGTCGACGTGGGTCCAACCGCCCCCAACCACGTGTGCACACATAGACCGCGCATCCCTGGTCTGGCCCTCTGACCAGTTTTCCCCTCAGCCGGACTCTGGCTGCAAGACGTGGGGCCCAACGGCAACCGGTCCACAAACCGTCTCTAAGGGTAAGCCCGTACACCACTCCCTGGTGCGACCAGCACACGCGTACTGGTAGGCTACGACTAGTGGAGGGTCACTGAAGGAGTAGACTCTCAAGTCAACGAAAAATAACGTCTGCATCCGACGACGTACGGGGACCACCCCACGTATCGGCCCCGTCGCACGGTGACCACATTCAGAGAAGAAACAGGACTCGCAGTCCACGGCCACGCACGCACCCTGCGCGAGAGTCAAGAAAACTCAAGTGGCGCTAAGCCACTGGACTCTGGACAGTCCTCTAGACGCACTACACCCAACGGTCCTTGAGTCACAAGACTCGGGGTCAAGACCGTTGTACGCCATAGCACAAGGCCGTCAATCTAGTCCAATCTCTAGGTCTAAAACCACGGTAACACGAGTACCGAGATAACTCACGAGCCGTCAAGACCACTCCCTCGGGAAGGGAATGCAAGGGGCTAAGGCCACCCACATGGGCCACACAAAAAACACAGAAGCACGATTCCCAGGGTAGCACACAAGCCACCATGTCGATTTCCCATCCCAGGGCAAGCGGGAAATCTCCAGCCCCAGGCCGGATAACTGGACTTGCAGTCCAAGGCCAAACACGTGGCCCACATGGGAATCGCCTTCCAAAGAAACCCACGGCATGCGGGGGAGATCCCACCGCACACACACCGATACACGGTGACTCGATCAGGCGTAGCACGAAAGCCCGGAACACGTAAGGTCACCCGGACCCACCACACCTATGGGCAGGCTAATCGAGATAACACGGTCCCTCCCGACACCCCAAAAATATGGACACAGAACTCATGGGGTGTCCGGGATACTCACAAGGCCGGAGGTCAACCACTGGGTCACAACCGGGTCGACCGAAGACCAACACAACACAATCGGAATGCTAAAAGGTCACCCGGACCCTTAAACTCGTGGGCACGCTAAACGAGGTAAATATGACCTCCGGACACCCAAGGACACGGTCACGGAACTCCACGGGGTGTCCGGGACACTCACGAGACCTAAAGTCAACCACTGGGTCACAACCGGGTCGACAAGAGGTCAAAACAACGCAAACGGGAACCGCAACGTAGTCACGGTCACCTGGGGACCGCGACCATAGTCACGGTCGACTGGGGACCGCGACCACACAATAGTGGTCGACCGAGGACCGCGACTACGCAGTCACGGTCACCTCACGACCGCAACTAGCCACGGGCAAACCCGATGGTAGTGGTCGCCCAAGGACTGTGACCACATAGTCACGGTCACCTCATGACCGCGACTAGACCAAAGCGGTCTATCGCACGACCGTGACGCTTGCCGACGCTCTTGGGCAAACGCGGTTCTCCCAAGACCGTGACCAATGAACGCGGTTACTGGTAGACCGCGACCATTTCGGAAAACCGAGAACGGCGGGAAAACACCCAAAAATCCGATCCACGCCCCGATCACCCCTGGGTGATGGGGAAACAAAGGGGAATCCCTCCCCAAGCCCCTAGGCATGCATCTAAACCTCTGGATCGGCCAAAAACGCCGTAAAACGAGAGATCTGGCTCACTCCCCAAAAACATGCATTTTCCCCAAATCACCCCGATTAGCCCGCTCGGCTCACCACGGCCTACAAAACTCACGGGGAAGGAAGTGCACGAGCTGGGGGTCCATCTCCCTACCTCCACCGAAGATTTCGCGCGCCGTGGACGCCGATCCACGAAGAAACGCCTCCGAAACCCCGCCGGTGCCTCCACACCCGCGAACCGGCTAGTCATGCGCCACCGCCTCGTTCCTCGACCCGTCCTCGCCGTCCCTCGTCCCACAGGCCTTGCCACCTCGCCCCCATCCGCCTCCGTCGGCCTTCGGAGAAGATAAGGAGAGAAGAGAGAGCGCGAGAAGGGAGAGAGTGAGGAAGAGAGAATGAGGGGAAGAGAGAGAGTGGGGGGTTTATATAGGAAAATCCAAAAAATCGAGAAAATTTCAAAAAATAGAAAAATACACTTCCTCGATCCTCGCGACGCGCTGATCGCAACGGTACCACACTCGCCTAGGTGAACGGCCCGGTTCACCCGCAACGAGGTTCTGAAGGAATTTTCAAAACACACACCGGGAATCGGAAAATACACACGGAAAAGCCGCGGAGCTCTTCCGGGCCTCCGAAACGACCCCGGATCGCGCCGATCCAAACATGAAAGATGTCCGAAATGAAATTCCGGACACAACGGAGCCAGGTATACCGGAAACGCAGATCCGAGACCCACGAACAAGGATCTGAAAAACCCGGGGCATTACAGCCCTCCCCCCTTAAAGGAATTTCGTCCTCGAAATTCATGACCTAGCACGAAGTCACAGGGGAAGAACACTGAATCAACTGACACGCTGTCAGAGCCCCAGTACAGAAAACCTCGATTCTCACGAAAACACCAATCCTGAGGGAAACAGCCAGACTTACAATCACAAGCAACACCTCGCTCCGCGCGCCGATCACACTGGCCAACAGAGCAGGCATATACCAAAGGACACAGTCAGGCATCACCTCAAACAACGCGAGAATCCACCATGGCGCCGCCGCCACGATCTCGCTCACCGAGGAATCACAACCCTCGCCACGAGCAACAACTACTGATCCATCCAATGGTTAGTAGGAAATCGCACATCAGCTTCGCAATCAGCTGACAGGTCGCACACCCTCCTCAAGGGAGCAACCAAAATAGAGCCTCCACCAGCTCAAGTAGTCCTCTCAGCAGACCGCAACCAGAACATCGGCTCAGCACGAAGAAACATCTCACACATGGCAAGCCGAAAGCTGGGCATAACACCGTGCCAACTCTTGTCAGAAGATAAACTTCGACAAAGCCCAGATCCCATCCGGAAAGGCACATCACAGAAACGACCACCAAAGGTCTCGCTGGCACACGGCTCTCGCCACGCTCGAGCCCCAACCACCAGCATCTTCTGTCTGTGAAATGACCACACGTCGACGACCACCAACTACTCGCTCAGGTTCTTCCTTCTTTCCTGGTGTCTTCTGTCATCATCTCACTCGACTCAGACTTACAGGGGAACCACCCCATGCTAGTCACCAAACCAGGGATAACCATCGCGACACCGACGTCCTATCAAGGACCACCAAACCGACGCCAATCTCACAAAAAGGCCTCCGCCCAAAGACGTCATTCTTCCATCTGGTCTCATCAAATCCTTCGATCAATCTAAGTGGACACCTGCCAATCCCGATTCTGCCCTTACCACAGAGCCACGGGACACCACCTGAACAGTGCTCACGGGTCCCTAAGCAACATACATCTCACCATGGTCAGCTACGAGACTAGCCTTACCAGTCACTCGCAGCTACCAACAGGAACCCACAACCTGCCAGAGATCACTTCTCCAAAAATGATCTCATTCAAGGACACGACTGGGAACACAAGTCGGGCACCAAGCCACCGACTCTGACCAACACGTCCTCAACCTCCGTCAGGCGACATCCTCAACAACCCCCTCCAGGTCTAACACCGATGCCTGATACGGCTTCCATTACAGGAATAGGGTACTCATGCGGCGCACTAGCCAGCACATTCCCCAACACTCCATCCTGCCAGTGCCAAGAACCAGAATATCTCGAGTAACGGCACAGCAACAACACGTTTCACACCAAGGAACCAATCCTTCAATGCTCAACGCAAACTCAGGAATCCGCCCATAGCAACCAACGCTACGATCCTGAACCAATGGGTCACAAGCCCATCACACTTCCTTTGCGCACTCAGATCCGCGCGCACAGCCGAGAAAGCAAACACCGCCCAACCGGCACTCGTCCTTCCGGAACAGCGCCAGCACCCTCACACGACAAGGGAATGGGCACGACTTCTCACAGATAACCACCTTCCCAAGACAAGGAGCACGTCTCGCACGGACTTCACGGCACACCAGACCAACCAATCCGAACACATGATGCAAGACGACGAACCTAGCCAAACACAATCTCTCCAACCAAAGGGGAGACCAAACGCACTTCCGACCCACGGAAGAACTCCATGCTCGACCTGACCTCAAACCTCGCGTACGCTGGAAACAGCACCATCCAGCACCAAGGAAAACCATCACTTCCATCAGGTCAGCGTCTCCGACACACTCGACGAGTGTCACGTCGGACCACAATCACAGCATCTCTCGATACACCACCACTATAATTCCTCGAATTGCAACACACCATGCCAAGAGCTACAACACGAGCCATAACGACAACCGTCGACGCTCATCCTCGAGTCCCGGACTCGCCGTAGAGCCTTCACATCTCAAGTCAACTCCAGGGCGAACACAACCCATTCGCACACAAGAGCGTAGGAGCAAGACTTACTGGGACACCACAGCCCAATCCTGCCTCGAAATCCACAAAATAATCGGGATCGACACGTCATTTCTGAAGCCACAGAGCACGACAAGGACATCAGACTCGACGAAACAGCAGCTCACCGAGATGATCCTCCGCTCACCCAAGCACACTTCTCGATTAGAACACCTGCTCTGTCGCCTTAAACCATGACCTGAACACCTCAGGGGCTGGATAAACCTGAAGCTGGAGTGGCCAAAACCGACAGCAGCTCCCTCAGAGCACGCTCACGGCCACTTAACCACGGACAGTCCTCTTCAGCCACCTGACCATGCTGTAGGTTCCTCGAACGCAGCACCGCGAGCTCGCGCCTGCCAGCAACCTCTGCCCAACGCAGCACAACCAGGGCCACCACCAATGAGGGATAAGGCTCTCGACCTCAATCCTTAGGCCCCATGCTGGCACGAAAGCCACGAACAGCAACCACCTCCACAGCGCCGCACAGCCCACTCAAGCTCTCAAGCGAGAAACTAGGCGGAAAGCGATCGCAAAACCCTAAGCCAGCTACCGATTGTACTGGACCTTATAGACTGTGATCACTGCAATATTTCGAATTCCTATGTATGCCCACAACCACGGCTCTGATACCAGCTGTAACGACCTGAGAATCCGATTACCGGGAAGGCCCGATAACCCGAGACTTGAACTGCCGCCCACGAGCCGGGAGGGCTCGGAAGGGCTAAAAGGAGTGGAGACACAAAGAAATAGAAAATAAAGCAGGACAATAATTAACAGAAATAAATAAACAACTACAGCTATAACAGAGTCCAGTCCAACGGAAAGTACATTCTAAAGCAGTAAAGCGTACCACATGCCGAGTGAACTCTCGGCCCGACGAGCTGGCAACTGAGAACCTCCGATCCGCACCCTCGAACCTCGAGGAAGAATCGCCACACCTGAAAAGTAGGGAATGCGTCTCAAAAATAGAGACTCAGCAGGGATCCCGCGGAACCCCAACCGGAAACAACGGCGGTACCGAAAAGGAAGGCTGCGAGAGCAACCGTAACAATAGGAACAGTAAACCCGATGGCCGGTCGAAACACGGCACTACAACTACTCCTACTGTACCAGAAACACACCCTGACCTCGCGGTCGAGGCTATCTGATGCGGGAGGAGACCACGGACACGACAAGCTCGTGATTGTCCCTTGACGAGGGAAGCGTCGGATGTGCGCGGTTGAGAAACCGGCTATGAGTTAGGGTGGTCGGCTCTCACTTGTGCCCGGATCGGGTCACGGGACGGTAACGCTCTCTCTCGCAGCAGCGGTGATATAAATAGAAAGTGAGCTAATTACCCTATCATGCTCTCTAGCAGTGGCATAAGCAAGTATATATGAAAATTAAGCAAAATGCCAAGTAAGGGAGCGAATGCGATACCTCCACGCGCTCGGCGTGGGGACGACGGGCCCGGCCGAACTCGTGCTCCCGGGACAGTTAATACATGAATATTACAGTAATGGAAATATGCCCACTCCACGCAGGGAGGTAAAGGGCTATACAAATGGGCCCGGGAGGACCGAATTCGGGTTGACGGGCAGCTTCGGGTGTTGATTCGGCTACACGCATGTTCACGACCGTGGGGCCCACGTGCTGTCCGGAGGGGCCGTGTGGGACCCGGTGGTACCACTGTAGTGGAGACACTTGGGGAAGCACTCCCCGGGCTGGCGGCACTCTGGTTCGCCGGCCGGAGGCCGGGCGGCTCCGTTCGGCACCGGTCGGAAAATCGATCGGAAATCTGCCGGTTCTGTATTTCAGCGCGCACTCCGGCGAGAACGGACGCTGCGATCAGCACCGGTGTCGGAATGCGACGAGATCAGAGCCGCTGGAAAGCTGCTTCGAAGTACTACAATCTAGTGGCCTTCAGAAAAATTCACCAGATTTGTACTTTGTGTTGGTGAATTTTATATGCTGCTGTTGTACAGTAACCGAAGACTCAGATCTGCAGACAACTTCCCTGTTGATTGCCTTTGACCGTGAAGTAGATGTCCGAATTTGAAGATGTGTTCTTCATCAAGGTTGTAGAAAATTGAACAAGGAAACCAGGACTATTTTTGGATTTGGATTTGGAGGTGATGGTGATTAGTTCTAATTTTTGAAGTGGAGGGTGGTTGGATATGGGATCTGACTAAAAATACTGTATCAGAGGAAGAACACGAATTTCTAAAAATAGCTAGAAGGCTGATAAAAAATTAAGAACATTTGTGGAGGTAGAGGGTGATGGACAGAACTCCCAGTAAAATTGGGAGGGCTTGGATAAATCAAAATGATGGTCGGAGGTGGAGAACTCAGGGTTACTGTCACTATAGACAGTGACAGAACAGATCTGAGATTGAGAGATGAACGAAAAGGTAAAAATATGAAACGGTGGATTTTGAACCTAATTATTTTTGTGGAGAAGGGGCTAGAAGATAGGAACCAACCCTCAAAATTTCAAATCGATCTAAACTCGTGGCCGACTTCAGGAATTCACGAACTACACCTCTGTCCAGCAGGACAGAAACTTGATGACGATTCCACGGCGGCTCGAAGGCGGCACGAACGGCGGCGGCGGCGGCGGCGGCACAGACGATCACCGGAGGTTGAGAGGGGATGAAGGGAGATAGATACACTCTAGATCTGGGGTTGGGGATGGAAGAACAGCAGGGGAAGAGAGAGGGGCGCACCAAGCTTCAAGCCTTGCAACAAAATTCTGATTTTTTCATTGAATTTCTCATGAAAATACAAGCTTATATATGGTTTACATCAAATGCAATGTGGACCCTTGGATCTAGGGAAGGGGAATCAAGGGCTAGGATGTGATTTGAACAACTTTGAACAACACATTAAAAGCCTAATAAACTATATGGTTCCCCCCCCCCCCCCCCCTTAAGAAGACAAATTTGAATTGTCTTCTTTATTTAAATCTAGGTCCATGTCCAAGGTTGGACCATGGACCAGCCCCCTTGGGCCCGGGAGTCCAAGTGGACCAATAAGGAGGAGGGAGGGGGCCCCTGCAGGGCCTACATGCACTTTTGCAAAGAAACCCAATGGCCTTTTGCAAATAAACCCACTAAGACCTACAATTGTGTACCCATATATCACAAGAGTATACATACAAATATAAAAGGACGTAAATGCGAACACAATGTGAGCGGGCTGATGTTGATGTCCCCATCAATTCTCCCCGGGTGGGAGGAACTCGACCCTGTCGAGTAAGGGTATGGCTGCTCCGGTACTCCGGCAGATCCGTCACCGTGCCAAGTAGCGCGGGTATGCTCCACTCCAAGCGATCGTCACCTGCTCATTTCATATATACTCGATATGCGAACTGCTATGGGCTAAAGGTGGTCACTCCGAAGGGGCACTCTCAAAAAGGAAGGAAGCAGCTCGAAGACTCACTAGGAATCACCGCTGAGTCCCTATAGGTGACTGATCCGGGTATAGAAGTAGAACCGATCCCATACTCATCAAGTGAGTCCAATCACCTCTTACTCATAAGAGAACGACAACGAGCTTGCACAAGACACATGCAGACTCACCATGCACTAACACACGTATGCAAACCACACAAACAATCGACTCAAAACACACCACTCAAAACAAACCACACAAGGAAAACACACCGACTTATGCATGACTCTAGACTAAGGTGGTAGCATCAAGCCCACTAGGTGGCTGCATCCTGGGCGGCAGGAGAGCCGTCCTGCTCTTCCCCTCCCAAGGTATAGTACTCCTCGGCTAGTGCCTCATCGGCCTCGTAATCAATACACTCAGGCTCGCGAGGTACGGATCCTCCAACACCTAAGGCTAGGGTGGTGCGAGCGGGACACTCGCTGGCAATGTGGCCAAACCCATGACAGTTGAAACACTGCACTCTTGACCGACTACTCTCTCCTATAAAAGGGGCCTTACCCTTATCATCCCCTCGGGTAGGGGGTGTAGGCACCAACACTAAAAACACCGACCAGAGCGCGAACCTGTCTCTGATACCGCTGTAAGGTTTCGCACAGCACCTACGGGCGACGCAGCGGATAACAAAAATTTCATTTACCCAATCCCGGTGTTATGGAAAGCTTAATTGTGCTCTAATCGGTGTTTCTAATACCCTAATTACGGGTTGCGTGTTTCACCTTGCACGGAACAACGCTGTCCGCTAAGCCCGATGCAGAGAAACCGAGCCGCACAGCTGTACGGCCTCTAGAGAAGATCTACACGGACCCTTGCGCAGCGAAGGTACCTCCCCGGCACAACTTTCCCCGGCTCTAACACCTTCTGGAGAGAGAGAGAGCAAGGGGGAGAAAGGGGGGAGGCTAATCCTCCTCTCTTTAACCCTTAATGCTTGGTTAAGCTAAGAGAGGTTGGAAGAGTTCGAGAGTTCAAATGAACTCACGTAGGTTGGCTATATATAGAGTTTTGGCCCTTTTCAAAAGACCTCCAAAGGACCAAAATTGTATATATGACCATTTCATTATTATACTCATGTATTAAGCCCCATTTACACTCCTTTCTAAAAGGAATCAAAGGGAATTAATACATACACCTGTATAATAATTATTCGTCACCCAAGAATCCATTGTGTGTGATCCTCTAGGTCCATAGTCACTCTAGTTTAAGGTCCATTAACTTCTAATTCTTAATTAGAAGTAAATTAAACGTATTATTCGATTCTACAAGAGTCGAATAATAGTTTAATTCATTCCGAACCTTCGATCACGTTGGGTCAAGCAAATCCGCGTGATCCTAGAGGACGCCGGGTTTAAACCAGCCTGTCTGGTACCTGTAAGTCCACAGTTACCGCATCGATATAATCCCTCGCTCATTCTATGAGTCTGGTACGATCGAGAGTATGGTTCCTGTCAAACCCCATGATCGTGCCATTTGACTATGACCTCCTTAAAGTGTATGACGTTCGTCTTAAACGAACTCATACGACCATGGCCAGGAATTTAACGGAGCGTCAATGTCATGACCCATTAACTATCTGATATATATCCGATAGTGAGCGATCCCTTCTTGACCATTGATGATCTTCACACGTATCCTGGAGTGGTTAACGACTCGGCAACTCATGACATATGGTTAAAGTCACTTAGTCAAGTGATTAAACCATTCCAATCCTCGTATAAGATCCGATCAATGTCTCAGGTAAAAGGACCAACGATGCTACTGAGACAGTTAGATCTTCAGTTGACATTAGGTATAATCAACCATCTGAAGATCCAATAGCGGATCAGTTCAGTGTACATCCTCCAAGGACATACACCCATATGTGTTGGGGCCCCGCACCAATGACCATGAGACTGGTCACTGACACATCATGTGTACTGGTTTAATAGGTAATCAAAGTCCCCGAGTGATTACCCTCCAACCAGGAACAGTTTAAGGTATGTGTACATGTAAAGTCAATCTCATGTTCGAGATCCCATCTCGAGCTGACTTTACAACCACATATCCTAGGGACAACGTAAAGTAACACAATCGCATATTTACGCTCAAACACCACTTTATTAATAATAAACAAGATCGTACAACTATTGGGCCTACCCGACCCGAAATTGGCCTGTAGCACACCAACACTAACAATCTCCCACTTGAACTACAGCAAATTACCTACAACTTTGAGGCCCATCTTATCCCGATGACGCTCAAATACTGTCTGTGTCAAAGGCTTAGTCAGTGGATCTGCTATGTTGTCTTCTGACAGTATACGCTCTACCATCACATCTCCACGATCAACAATCTCCTGAATAAGGTGAAAGCGCATGAGAATATGCTTTGACCTTTGGTGAGATCTCGGTTCCTTCGCCTGGGCGATGGCCCCATTATTATCACAAAATAATGGGATGGGAGGTGTTATCTCGGGAACTACGCCAAGTTCCAAGATGAATTTCTTCATCCAGACAGCTTCTCCAACTGACTGCCCCTCCATTCAACATGAATACAAATTCAGACATGGATTTACAGTTATCTGTACCTGACTGGAAACTAGAATCTGTGTAAGCTCTAAGCTATAGGTCCTCTCCTCCATAAAACAGAAAAAGATCCTTAACCCTTCGCAGGTACTTAAGGATGCCCTTTACTACCTTCTAGTGCTCTTCGCCCGGATTTTCCTGATATCTACTGACAATGCTTAAAGCATTGGCAACATCAGGCCGTGTACATAGCATTGCATACATGATTGACCCTATCGCCGAAGCATAGGGTACCTTATTCATGTGTGCCACCTCCTTAGAAGTTTTAGGACCCATCCCCTTGGATAGGTAAATTCCATGTCTCATGGGAATGAGACCTCTCTTGGAATTTTCCATCCTAAACCTTTTGAGGATAGTGTCTATGTACATGGATTGAGATAATCCTAGCATCCTTTTAGATCTATCTCGATAGATCCTTATGCCCAGCACATATGATGCTTCTCCCAAATCCTTCATGGAGAAGGTCTTGGACAACCAAGACTTAGTTGATGTCAACATCCCTACATCATTCCCAATGAGTAAGATGTCATCAACATAAAGGACCAAGAATGTCACTGAGCTCCCACTGACCTTCTTGTAAACACATGGTTCATCTTCATTCTGAATGAAGTTGAAAGATTTGACAGCCTTATCAAATCTTAAGCTCCAGCTTCTAGATGCCTGCTTTAATCCATAAATGGACCTTTGAAGTTTACATACCTTATTAGGATGTAGCTTGGAAGTGAATCCTTCAGGCTGTACCATGTACACCTCTTCTGACAGGTTTCCATTAAGAAAAGCTGTCTTCATATCCATTTGCCAGATCTTATAATCTAGGTATGCAGCAATGGCAAGGAGGATTCTGATTGACTTAACAATGGCTACCGGCGAAAACATCTCGTCATAGTCAATGCCTTGCCTTTGACGATATCCTTTCGCCACTAGTCTAGCCTTGTATGTGTCAACCTGCCCATCTGCACCGATTTTCTTTTTGAAAATCCATTTGCAGCCGATAGGGACCTTCCCTTCGGGTACATCAACTAAGTTCCAAACTTTATTGGTGTACATGGACTGGATTTCTGAATCCATTGCCTCTTGCCATTTCTCGGAGTCTACACTACGGATCGCCTCCTGGTACGATTGAAGATCATCATCCTCATCGATACATACCTTAGAGGACCCCTCTGAGACATGTCCAACATATCTCTCAGGTTCTCTCGGTAGTCTACCAGATCTCCGTAGTGTCAGTGTTTCACCTTGAATAGGATCAACCGATACCGTCTCATCTAATGAGTTTGTGTCTATGGGTTGTGGTTCTTGGACCTCGTCCAATTCTATCTAGCTCCCACTGTTTTTCTGGAGTAGATATTCTCTTTCCAGAAATACAGCTCTCTTGGCCACTAAGACCCTTTGCTCAGAAGGGTGATAGAAATAATATCCAAACGTCTCCTTTAGATATCCCACAAACCTACACTTATCGGTTCTCGACTCAAGCTTATCACTCTCGTTCTTCTTTACATGAGCAGGACACCCCCAAATTTTAATGTGATTAAAATTTGGTTTCCTGCCCTTCCATATCTCATATGATATAGAAGGAACTGATTTACTTGAGATCCTATTCAATAAATAAGCCGCAGTCTCTAACGCATAGCCTCAGAGAGACAAGGGTAGTCCTGACATAGACATCATGGATCGGACCATGTCTAACAATGTCATGTTTCTCCTCTCTGATACACCATTATGCTGCGGTGTATACGGTGGTGTCCACTGAGAAACTATTCCATGGTGTTTAAGATAAGAAGTGAATTCATGGCTTAAGTATTCACCTCCTCGATCCGATCGAAGAGCCTTAATACTTTTGTCTGTCTATTTCTCTACTTCATTCTTGTATTCCTTAAACTTCTCAAAGGCTTGTGACTTATGTCTCATTAAATACACATAGCCATATCTAGAGAAGCTATCAATAAAAAAAATGAAATAAAGGTAACCCCCTTTTACTTCTATGGACATGGGTCCACACACATCCGAGTGTATGAGCTCGAGAAGGTCAACAGCCCTCTCACCATGTTCACCAAAGGGAGCCTTGGTCATTTTCCCCATGAGACACGACTCACAGGTATCAAATAGCTTATATTCGAACGAATTCAAATACCCATTTGAGTGTAAGTGAGAGACTCTTTTCTCACCTACATGACCAAGTCTGCAATGCCATAGATATGCAGAATTCACTTCATCAGCATTGGAAATTTGCATAACATTAGAACGTGCATCTAATACATAAAGACAATTGACTAATGAACCATTGGCTATAATCAAACCATTATTCATTATAGAGCACCCAGTGCTATTAAAAGTCAATGTATATCCAATGTTATACAAGCCAGAGATTGCCCATGCTCAGTTCAATCTCCTTTTTGCCCAATCGCCTTCTATTTGCCAGCACCTGCACAGAATTGCAGATATGGGATGCACATCCAGTATCCAATACCCATGATGTGGATTCTATATATGACAAATTAAGGTCTATGACAAAAATACCTTCATTTAGAATTACCTTGCAATTCCTTTTCCAATGCCCAGTTTCCCCGCATCGAAAATATTTATCTTCCTTTTCATTCTTCTTGCCCTTCCCTTTGTCAACTTTGGCGAGTTGCTTACCCGTGGCCTTTTTCTTTCCCTTCCCTTTGTTACTTGTTGTGGATATTTGAGAGGCCTTCCTTTTCTTGTTGGCCCGACCAACAACCATTACAGACGAAGATGGTTTATCTTTCTGCATAGTTCCTTCAGCACTCTTTAACATATTGAGCAGCTCCGGGAGAGTTGCATCAATTCTATTCATGTTAAAGTTTATGATGAAGGAAGAAAAGGAATCGAACAATGACTGGAGTATAAGATCAATGCACAGTTTAAGATCTAACTTGAACCCCAATGCATTGAGTCTCTCTATCCACTCCATCATTTTCAGTACATGAGCCTGTACTGAAGAACCCTCAGACATCCGTGTCCTGAAAAGCCTTTTGGAGATGTCATACCTCTCAATCCTACCCTGCTCCCCGAAGAGCTGGCGTAGATTGAGAAGTATACTTCTACAATCAGTCTTTTCAAATTGTCTCTGTAGCTCGGGAGCCATAGAGGCCAACATGTAACATTGGGCAAGGGAGGAGTCCTCAGACCACTTGGCATAAGCCAGTAACTCGCCCTCGTCGGCATCAGGAGCTGCCTCAGAATGAACCGTGTCCAACACGTATGCAATCTTTTCGGCGGTAAGGACTATGCGTAGGTTACGCAGCCAATCCGAGTAGTTCGGTCCGGTTAAGCGATTTGCATCCAAGATGCCGCGGAGGGGGTTGGACGACGACATTGTAATCTGGATAAGAAATAAAAGACAACTTAACATGTGTTCAGAGTCTAACTTAGATGTGATTTTCTATCTTAGTTAGTCCCACTATTTTTCGATCGAACTATATAACCCTCAGTATATAGAACGGGAGATCAGCGAGATCAACTTAGTGGGTCGGAATCCCAACGAGACTGATGAACGACCTTGTGGAAAGCACAACAAGCCATACACCATCTTAAGGGCAGTCAACATGCATTTGCATCTAATGCAATATCCGATATTCGGCCCCCGAGAAATCATCCCCTTGTGGAAAGCACAACAAAGGATATTCTCGGTTAGATCTAACCATCATTACTGCATAGCAATGAGTTCATGACCCGACCCTTGTGGAAAGCACAACAAGGCCGAGTTCAATTCCTCACCCCATTGAGGCCTAGCCTTGGAGTTTAATCCCGCCCCCAAACTCATGGACCTTGTGGAAGGCACAATAAATCCATGAAATGAAGACGTTCATTCACTCCATAATGATGGAGGGCCACGACGACTCCTAGAGCCACGCTTACCAGATCTAAAATTTAAATGCGAGGGAATTTAATTTTATCTTGATCTCACCCTAGGTGGTAATATAAATATATCCAATATATTTACCGTACCTAGTAGTTTGCACAAAAACAAATGCATCCAATGCAAATTAAACGCAAGTGATCATGGACTTTAACCCTAATGTAAATAAGATATCCGGCCCGCTTCCGAAGTAGCTGGATCGTCCTCGTCGGGTGTGCTCCGCGCTTTCAAACTCCGACGCCGCATTAATTACAACTTTTACACGGCACGCAGGCCGAAAAAATTAAATTACATGTGACTCAAATTCCAGCAGCCCTTAGGGCGAGTACAACAATTGAGGAAGATAGAAGTACATTTGGAATTTCAATAGAGAGAGAAAGGAGGTTCGCAGACCCCAATTAATTACATTAATCCAAGTCCATGACCACTTGCCAACCCATTCAAATAAAATCAATCAAGCGTTATTTTCTGAAAATAATCCTTACTTTTGAATTTAAAAATGGGATGTGCAAACAAAAATAGGCTAGCTTTGTTTAATTTTAAAAATCAAAGCATGATTAACTAAAATTAAACACACAAGCAGGCCAATACAAGGTAAATAATGTAAAGCACGTAAAGAACCATCATTTTCTACAGGGGCATGTAATTGAGATAATTAATTAAATTTAAATTTAATTATCCAATAATTAAATTTAAATTCAAAATTTAAACATGCCAATAATTTAAATTTAAATTCAAACTAATTATCCAATAATTTTGTTTGAAAATAAATTTAAAATAATGTAATTATCCTCAATTAGTAATTTTTTAAAATTCAAAATTTTAATTTAACAATTATCTAATAATTAAAATTTAAATAATTAAATTTTCTATATTTATCTTTAATAAAATTTAAAATTTGAATTTTCTCTTTATCTAATAATTAAAAATTCAAAAACTTAAATTTTACTAAAGTACCTTCAATTATTACCATTTTATCTCAAGGTAAATAGTAATTATCTCACCTCAGTAAATTCAACACGGTAAAATAAAATTTAACATTTGACATTTACCATCGAGATAATACAATTAACCTACTCGATAAAATTGTATTCAATTTACTGTGCATATATATATATATATCACATATATATATTTATTTATATGAGCACAATAAATTAAAGAAAATGGTAAAAACACATTTTTTTTAAAATAATAATAATAATAAAAACAATCCGGCGCGGCCCCCGCAGGGGGGGGCGCGGTCGCCCAAGCGGAAGGCGTGGGTGGGCGCGCCCGCACGCGGGCGCCCGCGTGGCGCCCGCCGCGTGGCGGGCGCGGCCCGCCACGCGGCGCGCCCGCCCGCCCCCGCGGTGAGCGCACGCGGCGGGCGCACTGCGCCCAGGGCGCAGTGCGCCCAAACGGGCCTTAAAAATAATTTTTTTTAAAAAAAAATTGCTGCTTGGATGCCCAGCATCCAGGAAGAACAGAGACGCCTAGATCTCTTTCAACAAATAATAATTGATTTAATCCCCTTGCAAATATGGTTCTAAACGGCGATAAAAACACCGACCAGAGCGCGAACCTGGCTCTGATATCACTGTAAGGTTTCGCACAGCATCTACGGGCGACGCAGCGGATAACAAAAATTTCATTTGCCCGATCCTGGTGTTATGGAAAGCTTAATCTGTGCTCTAATCGGTGTTTCTAATACCCTAATTACGGGTTGCGTGTTTCACCTAGCGCGGAACAACGCTGTCCGCTAAGCCCGATGCAGAGAAACCGAGCCGCACAGCTGTACGGCCTCTAGAGAAGATCCACACGGACCCTTGCGCAGCGACGGTACCTCCCCGGCACAACTTTCCCCGGCTCTAACACCTTCTGGAGAGAGAGAGAGCAAGGGGGAGAAAGGGGGGAGGCTAATCCTCCTCTCTTTAACCCTTAATGCTTGGTTAAGCTAAGAGAGGTTGGAAGAGTTCGAGAGTTCAAATGAACTCACGTAGGTTGGCTATATATAGAGTTTTGGCCCTTTTCAAAAGACCTCCAAAGGACCAAAATTGTATATATGACCATTTCATTATTATACTCATGTATTAAGCCCCATTTACACTCCTTTCTAAAAGGAATCAAAGGGAATTAATACATACACCTGTATAATAATTATCCGTCACCCAAGAATCCATTGTGTGTGATCCTCTAGGCCCATAGTCACTCTAGTTTAAGGCCCATTAACTTCTAATTCCTAATTAGAAGTAAATTAAACGTATTATTCGCTTCTACAAGAGTCGAATAATAGTTTAATTCATTCCGAACCTTTGATCACGTTGGGTCAAGCAAATCCGCGTGATCCTAGAGGACGCCGGGTTTAAACCAGCCTGTCTGGTACCTGTAAGTCCACAGTTATCGCATCGATATAATCCCTCGCTCATTCTATGAGTCTGGTACGATCGAGGGTATGGTTCCTGTCAAACCCCATGATCGTGCCATTTGACTATGACCTCCTTAAAGTGTATGACGTTCGTCTTAAACGAACTCATACGACCATGGCCAGGGATTTAACGGAGCGTCAATGTCATGACCCATTAACTGTCTGATATATACCCGACAGTAAGCGATCCCTTCTTGACCATTGATGATCTTCACACGTATCCTGGAGTGGTTAACGACTCGGCAACTCATGACTTATGGTTAAAGTCACTTAGTCAATTGATTAAACCATTCCAATCCTCGTATAAGATCCGATCAATGCCTCAGGTCAAAGGACCAACGATGCTACTGAGACAGTTAGATCTTCAGTTGACATTAGGTATAATCAACAATCTGAAGATCCAATAGCGGATCAGTTCAGTGTACATCCTCCAAGGACATACACCTACACATATGTGTGAAGTCCCGAGTTTAAATGGCACCCAAGAGGGGGGTGAATTGGGTGTTAAAAATTAATGAAGATTATTTTCTTTTTGTATAAAATATGTGATAGAATGATATAAGAGAGACAAGGTAAACAGAGACCAAAAAACAATGCAAGATCTAAAAGGTGATAAAAGGATTATTGAGAATAAAACTGAACTGGAAATCACACATGCAATTAGCACAGAATGGGGATAGAAGAAAAGGAACAAACCACACGGCGACAACGATTTTTAGGTGGTTCGGATGCCACAAAGACAACCTACGTCCACCCCTCACGGACTGTGAGGATCCACACACTATCTTGTAAAAGGTTACAAGATCAACCACACACAACACTTACACACTGGGAAGAGGAGTTCCCGCGAAGATGCAAGAACACCTTAATACGCACACAGCTACACGGGAGGACACACATAACCACACACACACGGATCTAGGAAGATCCACACACACCGAAATACTTTAACAACTACAAGATCCACATATGAAGCTTAAGAAGGCAAAAAGAATTTAGAACACAATAGAAGAATCTTGATTTGCTCCCCCTTAATGGATGGTTGGATGCTTTGGATGCAGCTTGAATCCTTGGGCTGATCTTCACTTGACTTGATGAAGAAGGATGAAGAACTTCTCTCGGAGCACTGTTCACGTCTACAGTGCCAAATCCCTTCTCTTCCTCTTGGCAGCCTCCCTTTGATCTTCCTTGAGCATTAGGGTTTTCCAAACCCTCTTGTATAAGTTATATAGGTTCTTGAATGGTCCAAGGCCTCCCCCAGACCAGATCCACAATATCTGGAGAGTTTGGTAGCTTAGGGATTAAACAATTCCCATGAGAGTGGCTAATCTCGAAAGGTGAAAAAGTCAACAATTGTTGGCAGCTCGGGGCTGGCGGTCGACCTGCAGGGGCTGGCGGTCGACCGCCACTGAGAAACCTGCAAGTGGCCGGTCCCTGGGAAATCCGGTCGACCGGGATTTGAGGGGCGGTCGACCGCCACTGTGACAGTCTGTAGAGAATTGTATTCTGTTATTTCAGGTCGACCGGGGTCATGCTGGCGGTCGACCGGACTGTCAAAAAACCTGAAAAATAAGAGTTTAGCCCATAGAACCATATCCACAAGATCGAGACATGAATTGGATGCATGTATATGGGAAATGTCAAGTTCATTTGAGATCTGAGAAAGCCCATTCGGAAGGCTAAAGCCTTAAGCAAAAGCATGAAAAAATCCGGCCTTGAAAAACGTGTGAAAAACACTTGGGTCAAGGATTCCAAACAGGAGAGCCACCAAGGGTCCTTGGTTTTGTTATCATCAAAAACACTGAGATAGATATACAACAATCTCCCCCTTTTGATGATGACAAAACGCTAGGCTAACACACCAAGGTTTATGTTGTAAAAATTCAGATTGAACGTTGTGCTAGAAATGTCATTCACCAAAACAAACCAATCAACATGATGTAGCACAGATCACTAGATAGGCAATAAGAATATGAAATGAGACACCAAAGCCAACAAATGAATTCAAACACCAGTGCTTTCAATTCATCATAGTTTCATTACAAGATACATTAGTGCAAGTGGATGCACGACTCTAAAACCAAAGTCTAAGCAAAAGACTAACACTACAGACAGCCCTCACATGACATGCAAGAAAGCAACACAACCACACAACGACATACATAAGTAAATAATAAGCCTGCCCTACTACTTCTCCCCCTTTGTCAATATCAAAAAGGGATGGGATAGACGAAGGAGGGACTCAAACTGCACTGGATCAAAAGAGAACATGCTAGAGGTGAAAGCAAAACAAAGTCTCATGGAGCATCTGCAGGAGGGGACTGATCTGCGGGAGGTGTAGGTGGAAGGCCAAGGTGCTGATGAATGGCGCTAAGTTGGTGGCCATGACTGTGAAGAAGATCAAGAACATGACCAATGGATACATCACGAGCCGTATCCTGACGCCGCATGCCAATAAGGGAGAGCTGCAAGAGGGTAAAGGATTGGCCAGACTCAGCGAAATCTGCGCGGAGAGAAGTCATGTGGGTGGTGAGAGTGGCCATCTGAGTAGATAGAGTCTCAAAAGCAGTAGAGAAGGTGTCCAAGCGCCCGGATAGGGTGTCAAACGTAGTGCCCATATTATCGCCAAGGGTAGAGAGACGATCCCCAAGGTTATCCACACGAGTCTCCAAGCCGGTAAGCCGCCCGTCAAGAGCCTCGTAATCCACCGAAGGGCGCTGTCCGGCCCCCTGAGTGGAAGATTCCCCATGGTGAAACTGGGGTGGAGGAGACATCTCAAGATCCGGGTGAAACGGGGACGAGGGAGGAGGCTGCTCCTCAGCGGGAACTGGAGGGGGGACATCCCCATCGCCTGGCGGCTACGCTGGCGCATCATCTTCCTCACGGAGCTCATCTTCCCCATAAACTGGAATGTCCCGCACAAGCTCGCCGTCGGGACCAAAGTAGTAGCCAAAATCTGTGAAAATTTTATGCTTATTGTGCACATCATCCGGCCGAACATAGATGAACTGCTCATTTGCCACATTAATCCCGGCATGAATAAAGACTCCGGTCAACTGCGAAGCATAGGGAAGAGACCGCCGGAGGTAGGTACGACAGGTTCCAATCAGATCAGTCATGAGCCGACCCATATTGATTTGAATACCGTTCATAACATGATAGAATAGAAAACGCTGAACCTCTGTAACCTCATCCCGACCGCCCACTTTGGGATAAATCAATGATGTAAACATGTGGTGCAGGACTCGATGTAGTGAAGGAAAATGATTGGCATTTAGCTTGATCAAATTGCTCACACCGTGTACATATTCACAGCCTGTCATAGCAGTAAATGTTGCTGGAACTTCACCAAAACCAAATGCCCTATCTGCACCCATGGCGGATACTCCTAGGGCCTGCTGAAATAACTCCGGAGTGATATGAAGCTCCACACCCTCAACCGTGGTGTATAACCGGTCATTTCTCACAGCTAAAAAGCCATAGAACTGCTGCACCAACCGAGGATAATACCTATTGTACCGGGTAACAAAATCCATCCAACCGTCCTGAACCTCAAAAAGAGTGCACAAATCCGGGAAGAGCGCATTCACCTCATCAAAGTCAACCAAGCGAGGGTCGATAATAGGACGTGGAGGTAAGGGTGCTCGAGGCAGAGGAGGAGCTTGCTGAGATGGAGGAGCCGGGGCTGCTGGCCGTTGACGGCTAGCTTCACCTTGGGCAGAACGCCGAGAACTCCGTCTTGGCGGCATTCCGAACTTGAAAACCCACCGGGAAACTCTTGGGGAAACGATCTCAACCCCGGGAACGTGGATGAAGCACAAGGGACACTTCTACGGCTTGGAGGAACTTTTCCACAGAGAAGAAGTTGAGAGAGATCTCCATGAACGCACACCCGACAATAAGGGAGAGGTCCCGAAGTGATGCCGGGACGACCGAATCAATGTGCGGATGGAGGAAGAAGGGTTGTGGAGGCTTGGATGGTGGAGATGAGGAGTGTTGGGGTTAGGGTTTGGTGGTAGAGAGTGAGTGGAAGTGAAGGAGAGAGAGAAAAGAAGAAAAAGGACCCATATAAAAAGGGTCGGTGGACCCCTAAGTCGGGCCGGTCCGCCGCCGGCGGTCGACCGGGGCGGGCCTGGCGGTCGACCGCCAGGACCAAAATCCCCAAAAAATAGATATTTTCCTTTTTTTGTTTCTTTCTTTTTCCTTTTTGATTTTCCTTCTGTTTTTTTTTCTTTTTCTATTTGGGGGATAGGCAACGGACTGCCTGAGAGGGGCCACTAATCAGGACAAGGGAAGTGAAAAGAGCAAGATGCATAACTGAGAGGAGGTTCTGATTTTCCCTAGTAAGTTCCTTTAGTACCAGCACACTGAGTCCACAGATGTTTGAGCAAGGAATATTAAGCCATAGAAGAATTATTCAAGAAGGGTTGGATATAAGTAGTAACAAACATGCATGCAAGGTGAGTAACAACGTGAGAAACAACACATAAGAAAGAGAAGAGGCAAAATGCATGGTTTCTACCCTCGGTGCACATGATTTTCTACAAATGCAACCCTATACCTTAGATGCAAACCTATGCATGTATGCTCTCACCCTTGCACATCCCAAGTTCTCTTCTTATTTTATTAAACTGATCCTGGTTTAGAGGTTTGGTGAAAATGTCAGCTAGCTGATTGTGTGTGTCAATGAAGTTCAATTCAAAGACCCCTTTTCCTACATGATCCCTCAGAAAATGATGACGAATATCTATATGTTTGGTCCTGGAGTGCTGAACAGGGTTTTTAGACAAATTTATCGCACTGGTATTGTCACACAGAATTGGAACAATTTTCATTTCAACATCTAAATCAAGCAGTTGATTTTTGATCCAAAGTACTTGGGCTCCACAACTTCCGGCGGCTACATATTCAGCCTCGGCCGTTGAGAGAGCTACTGAATGTTGTTTCTTGGAGGCCCATGAGACTAGGCAACCACCAAGAAACTGACAGTATCCACTTGTACTTTTACGATCTACAATGCACCCAGCATAATCCGCATCGGTATAAGCAATTAAATCAAAGGAACCACTGATAGGAAACCACAAGCCAAGGTTTAAGGATCCAATGAGATATCTGAAAATACGTTTCACGGCGGATAAATGAGATTCCTTGGGGCATGACTGAAAACGGGCACAGAGACATACACTGAATTGAATGTCAGGGTGACATGCTGTAAGGTACAGTAGCGATCCGATCATACCTCGAAACAGTGTAGGATCTACTGTTTTACCATTTTCATCTTTATCCAGCTTTATGGTGGTGGCCATGGGAGTTGATATGGGTTTTGCTTTCGCCATCCCATATTTCTTCAACAGTTCAATAGTATATTTGGTTTGATTAATGAAGATTCCTTCTAAAGTTTGTTTCACCTGTAATCCAAGAAAGAAGGTTAGCTCCCCCATTAAACTCATCTCGAATTCTCCCTGCATGATTTTTGCAAATTCATTGCATAAGACATTGTTAGTGGCCCCAAAGATGATGTCATCTACATACACTTGAACCACCAAAATGTCTTTACCTGATCTCTTGGTGAAAAGTGTTTGGTCAACATTACCTCTCTTGAAACCATTTTCAACCAAAAATGAGGTAAGCCGTTCATACCACGCCCTTGGTGCTTGCTTTAGTCCATATAGGGCCTTTTGGAGTTTGTACACATGTTGTGGATGTTTGGAATCTTCAAAACCTGGAGGCTGTTCTACAAAGACATCCTCCTTGATATAGCCGTTAAGAAATGTAGATTTAACATCCATTTGAAATAACTTAAAGTTCAAAGAGTAAGCATAGGACAATAAGATTTGAACAGCTTCAAGTCTGACAACTGGTGCAAAAGACTCATCAAAATCAATGCCCATTTCCTGGCTATACCCCTTGGCCACAAGCCGGGCCTTATTCCTAACCACCAATCCCGCATCATTTAACTTGTTTTTGAAGACCCAACGAGTTCCAATAGTGGGATGGTTCTTAGGACGCGGCATGAGAGTCCGCACCTCGTTTCTTTCAAACTGGTGCAGTTCATCATGCATAGCCTGAATCCAGGATTCATTTTGAAGAGCTTCACGAAAGTCCTTGGGTTCTTCTTGTGATAGCAAGGCTATCAAGTCTTCCTCTTCAACTTGCCTTAGAGAGGACCTAGTTCTTACCCCATCCTCCAAAAAGCCTATGATGTTCACAGCTGGATGATCCTTTAGACGGGTGGAGGAGCTGGGTAGATCAGGATGCTGCACTTGTGGTTCTTGTAGAGTCTCGAGTATAGGATCTTCATCTTTTTCACTGTTGCTAGAGGTTGCTTCCAACGATTCATCCTTAGCCTTGACACTTATTGAGTTCTTAGGATCTTCATCTGCATCCAAGGTAGAAGAAGTTTGGTCTATCAGTTTTGATTCGGATTCATCAAAGATAACATGAGGACTTTCTTCAACAACTAAAGTCCTTTTATTAAATAGACGGTAAGCTCTAGAGTTGAGTGCATAACCTAGGAAGATTCCTTTATCACTCTTTTCATCAAACTTACCCAGGTTGGACTTGCCATTGTTCAAAATATAGAAGGAGCATCCAAAAGGTTTAAGATAAGAGATGTTGGGTTTCTTACCCTTGTAGAGCTCATAAGGAGTTTTCATCAGAATGGGCCTTACCATTGCCCTGTTGGTGATGTAGCAAGCTGTACTCACCGCTTCAGCCCAAAAATACTTAGGCAGGGAATTCTCACTTAGCATGGTCCGGGCCATGTCTATTAATGTTCTGTTCTTCCTTTCCACTACTCCATTTTGTTGGGGCGTCCTTGGTGATGAAAAATTGTGTGTGTACCCCTGCTCTTCACAGAAGATGCTGAAATCATGATTTTCAAATTCACCACCATGATCACTCTCGATGGTGGTGATGAGGTAACCTTTTTCATTTTGAATTTTTCTGCAAAACACTTGAAACTCCATCAGAGCATCACTTTTATTAGCTAAAAATAACACCCATGTGAATCTGGAGAAGTCATCAACAATCACAAAGCCGTAGGATTTTCCTCCTAGGCTAGATGTTCTAGTGGGACCAAAAAGATCAAGATGCAACAGTTCCAAAGTCCTAGCAGATGAAACAATGTTTTTATTTTTGAAAGAGGTTCGTGTTTGCTTGCCTTTAGTACAAGCCTCACATATCCTATCACTTTCAAATTTTAATTTTGGCAGTCCATTCACCAAGTCATGTCTAGACAGCTTGGAGATTACTCCAAAACTAGTATGACCTAATCTTCGGTGCCATAACCATGTATTTTCATGATTGTTCGCAACCAAGCAGAAGTTATCGCAAGAAGCATTATCAATATCAACAGTGTAGACATTGTTATTCCTTTTTCCAAGAAATTTGATCTCATTTGAATTTTTTTAAAGACAATGTAGTGAGTTTCATCAAAAATAACTTTAAAACCCTTATCGCACAATTGGCTAATGCTTAGCAAGTTATGATTTAAACCTTTCACCAAAAGCACATCTTCAATAAGGATTTCAGAATTCTTGCCAATGTTGCCAGTTCCAATGATTTTACCTTTATCTTGACCTCCAAAGATAACTGACCCTCCATCCTTATCTTGCAGTGTAGAGAACAATTCCTTGTCCCCTGTCATATGCCTTGAACACCCGCTATCCAAGTACCATTTGCTCCCCCTGGCTTCAAGACATATCTGCAAGAAAAAAACTTCTCATGCAATTGTTTTTGGTACCCAAACAAGTTTGGGTCCATAGGAGTTAGTCCAACTTCTTGTGGATGTTTTCTTGGTCCATGGAACATGATATTTAGGTGTGCTTTGTCTGAACCAGCAGTTGGACATCACGTGACCAAATCTACCACAATGAAAGCAATTTGCATGTGAAAAGGTTCTTTGATTCTTGTGTGATTTAGGCTGAACATGTTGGGATTGAGAATCAGAACATGAAGCATGATTATAGTCCTTTTCATGAATGAAGGATGTGGTGATCTTATGCTCAAAGGATTTTTTGTTTTGAGGTGTGTACCCCAAGCCTTCCTTTTGGAAGTTGACTTTAACTCCCAGTAGGTTATCCAGGTTTTGTTTCCCCTTAACAAACCTAGTCAAGGTGAGCTGAAGTTCAGCAACTTTTTCAGTCAACGACCCATTTCTCCTTTCGAGTTCTGAATTGGTGGATTTCAAAATTTGTTCTTGAATTTTGATCCTTTCACATGCTTCCTCCATTTCAGTTATCTTGCATGATAGTTCCTTTTTGGTCTTATCACATTCCATAATTGTTTGCAGTAGATTTTCTTTTTCTTCCGTAGCCTCAAACCATTCCTGTTCCAGTTTCTCAAATTTAGTAAAGATATCTTCGCGTGACAAGTCATCAAGTTTCTTTTTGAGAGTTTTATTTTCAGATCTGGTTTTCTTGTACTTAGTGTACAGCTTTTCATATTCAGATTCCCATTGTTCATTGGAAATGAATTCATGGTCAGAATTTACCTCCGTGGATTCATCTTCATGTGCCATGAGGCACAAGCTTTTCACAAGTTCTTGAATCTCTTCATCAGATGGTTCATCTTCTTCGTCGCTCCAAGTGGCGACCATGGCTTTGGGTTTCTTGAAATTATCCTTCTTGAATTTCCTTTTTAGATCTGGACATTCACCTCTCATATGCCCAGGCTTCTTGCATTCGTAGCATATGATGCTACTTGACTTGCTCGATTCGCCTTTGGCTTGCATGGGCCTTCTTGGCCCCTTTCTAAAGCTTCCCTGAAAGTTTCTCTTCTTCCTTAGAAATTTCCTCACTTGGCGAGTTATCATCGCCAATTCTTCCTCTTCATTGCTTCCGTCACTTGATTCACCTTCTTGAGATTCGTCATCGGATTGGTGAGCTTTCAGTCCAATGACCTTTTTCTTTTTGATATCTTCGTCAGTTGTTCTCTTTATATTTATCTCATAGGTCATGAGTGATCCTATGAGTTCATCCAAGGTGAGAGTTGACAACTTCTTTGAGTCTTCAATTACTGTGGCCTTGGTGTGCCAAGCTGACGGTAGGGACCTTAACACCTTCCTCACAAGCTCAGAATTTGAGTATTCCTTCCCGAGACCTTTGAGACCATTTGTGATCTCTGTTAACCTTGCAAACATCTCAGAGATGGTTTCTTCAGGTTTCATTTTGAATAGCTCATAGTCCGTGACTAGGAGATTTACCTTGGTTTCTTTGACCTCTGAAGTTCCCTCGTATATGAGTCGCAGCTTGTCCCACATTTCTTTGGCTGAACTGCACATAGAGACACGAGAGAATTCACTAGGGTGTATTGCACATTGCATAATGTTCATGGCATTAAAATTAGCAGTGCATTTCTTAATTTCCTCGGACGTCCATTTTTCTTCATCAGCCCCGAGTTTATGAGGACCCTTGTCCACAACTCTCCAAACTTCGTACTCTTGCGCCCTCAGAAAAATATGCATTCTATTTTTCCAGTAAGAGTAGTTTGAGCCGTCAAAAAAAGGAGGACGGTTGATGGAGTGACCCTCGGGTATCATACCCTTGTTTGCCATTTAATCGGATCTTGCTCTAGATCGTTAGATCTGTGAAGGAAAGAGCCCTTGCTCTGATACCAATTGAAGTCCCGAGTTTAAATGGCACCCAAGAGGGGGGTGAATTGGGTGTTAAAAATTAATGAAGATTATTTTCTTTTTGTATAAAATATGTGATAGAATGCTATAAGAGAGACAAGGTAAACAGAGACCAAAAAACAATGCAAGATCTAAAAGGTGATAAAAGGATTATTGAGAATAAAACTGAACTGGAAATCACACATGCAATTAGCACAGAATGGGGATAGAAGAAAAGGAATAAACCACACGGCGACAACGATTTTTAGGTGGTTTGGATGCCACAAAGACAACCTACGTCCACCCCTCACGGACTGTGAGGATCCACACACTATCTTACAAAAGGTTACAAGATCAACCACACACAACACTTACACACTGGGAATAGGAGTTCCCGCGAAGATGCAAGAACACCTTAATACGCACACAGCTACACGGGAGGACACACACAACCACACACACACGGATCTAGGAAGATCCACACACACCGAAATATTTTAACAACTACAAGATCCACATATGAAGCTTAAGAAGGCAAAAAGAATTTAGAACATAATAGAAGAATCTTGATTTGCTCCCCCTTAATGGATGGTTGGATGCTTTGGATGCAGCTTGAATCCTTGGGCTGATCTTCACTTGACTTGATGAAGAAGGACGAAGAACTTCTCTCGGAGCACTGTTCACGTCTACAGTGCCAAATCCCTTCTCTTCCTCTTGGCAGCCTCCCTTTGATCTTCCTTGAGCATTAGGGTTTTCCAAACCCTCTTGTATAAGTTATATAGGTTCTTGAATGGTCCAAGGCCTCCCCCAGACCAGATCCACAATATCTGGAGAGTTTGGTAGCTTAGGGATTAAACAATTCCCATGAGAGTGGCTAATCTCGAAAGATGAAAAAGTCAACAATTGTTGGCAGCTCGGGGCTGGCGGTCGACCTGCAGGGGCTGGCGGTCGACCGCCACTGAGAAACCTACAAGTGGCCGGTCCCTGGGAAATCCGGTCGACCGGGATTTGAGGGGCGATCGACCGCCACTATGACAGTCTGTAGAGAATTGTATTCTGTTATTTCAGGTCGACCGGGGTCATGCTGGCGGTCGACCTGACTGTCAAAAAACCTGAAAAATAAGAGTTAGCCCAGAGAACCATATCCACAAGATCGAGACATGAATTGGATGCATGTATATGGGAAATGTCAAGTTCATTTGAGATCTGAGAAAGCCCATTCGGAAGGCTAAAGCCTTAAGCAAAAGCATGAAAAAATCCGGCCTTGAAAAACGTGTGAAAAACACTTGGGTCAAGGATTCCAAACAGGAGAGCCACCAAGGGTCCTTGGTTTTGTTATCATCAAAAACACTGAGATAGATATACAACAATGTGTTGGTGCCCCGCACCAATGACCATGAGACTGGTCACTGACACATCATGTGTACTGGTTTAATAGGTAATCAAAGTCCCCGAGTGATTACCCTCCAACCAGGAACAGTTTAAGGTATGTGTACATGTAAAGTCAATCTCATGTTCGAGATCCCATCTCGAGCTGACTTTACAACCACATATCCTAGGGACAACGTAAAGTAACACAATCGCATATTTACGCTCAAACACCACTTTATTAATAATGAACAAGATCGTACAACTATTGGGCCTACCCGACCCGAAATTGGCCTGTAGCACACCAACACTAACAATGTATACCCTTGTGATATATAGGTACACAATTGTAGGTCTTAGTGGGTTTATTTGCAAAAGGCCATTGGGTTTCTTTGCAAAAGTGCATGTAGGCCCTGCAGCGGCCCCCTCCCTCCTCCTTATTGGTCCACTTGGACTCCCGGGCCCAAGGGGGCTAGTCCATGGTCCAACCTTGGACTTGGACCTAGATTTAAATAAAGAAGACAATTCAAATTTGTCTTCTTAAAGGGGGGGGGGGGGGGGGGGGGGCGAACCATATAGTTTATTAGGCTTTTAATGTGTTGTTCAAAGTTGTTCAAATCACATCCTAGCCCTTGATTCCCCTTCCCTAGATCCAATGGTCCACATTGCATTTGATGTAAACCATATATAAGCTTGTATTTTCATGAGAAATTCAATGAAAAAATCAGAATTTTGTTGCAAGGCTTGAAGCTTGGTGCGCCCCTCTCTCTTCCCCTGCTGTTCTTCCATCCCCAACCCCAGATCTAGAGTGTATCTATCTCCCTTCATCCCCTCTCAACCTCAGGTGATCGTCTGTGCCGCCGCCGCCGCCGTTCGTGCCGCCTTCGAGCCGCCGTGGAATCGTCATCAAGTTTCTGTCCTGCTGGATAGAGGTGTAGTTCGTGAATTCCTAAAGCAGGCCACGAGTTCAGATCGATTTGAAATTTTGAGGGTTGGTTCCTATCTTCTAGCCCCTTCTCCACAAAAATAATTAGGTTCAAAATCCACCGTTTCATATTTTTACCTTTTCGTTCATCTCTTAATCTCAGATCTGTTCTGTCACTGTCTACAGTGACAGTAACCCTGAGTTCTCCACCTCCGACCATCATTTTTACAAATAGGTGGAGAACTCAGGGTTACTGTCACTGTAGACAATGACAGAACAGATCTGAGATTGAGAGATGAACGAAAAGGTAAAAATATGAAACGGTGGATTTTGAACATAATTGTTTTTGTGGAGAAGGGGCTAGAAGATAGGAACCAACCCTCAAAATTTCAAATCGATCTGAACTCGTGGCCTGCTTTAGGAATTCACGAACTACACCTCTATCCAGCAGGACAGAAACTTGATGACGATTCCACGGCGGCTCGAAGGCGGCACGAACGGCGGCGGCGGCGGCACAGACGATCACCGGAGGTTGAGAGGGGATGAAGGGAGATAGATACACTCTAGATCTAGGGTTGGGGATGGAAGAACAGCAGGGGAAGAGAGAGGGGCGCACCAAGCTTCAAGCCTTGCAACAAAATTCTGATTTTTTCATTGAATTTCTCATGAAAATACAAGCTTATATATGGATCTAGGGAAGGGGAATCAAGGGCTAGGCTGTGGTTTGAACAACTTTGAACAACACATTAAAAGCCTAATAAACTATATGGTTCGCCCCCCCCTTTAAGAAGACAAATTTGAATTGTCTTCTTTATTTAAATCTAGGTCCAAGTCCAAGGTTGGACCATGGACCAGCCCCCTTGGGCCCGGGAGTCCAAGTGGACCAATAACGAGGAGGGAGGGGGCCCCTGCAGGGCCTACATGCACTTTTGCAAAGAAACCCAATGGCCTTTTGCAAATAAATCCACTAAGACCTACAATTGTGTACCCATATATCACAAGGGTATACATACAAATATAAAAGGACGTAAATGCGAACACAATGTGAGCGGGCTGACGTTGATGTCCCCATCACTATCGAACTACACTAGTACCGCTTACCGAAGTAAAAACGCACGGCAACCACGCCGTAGAGGCCTGTCTCCAAAAACACGGCCAACCTGGACACACTGTCCAAAGTGCAACACTGACACCTGGTCACGGGTACCGCACGACAAGACGCAACCTCGGTAAAGCCACTAGCACTAGTCTGACGGCGCGAAAACCAACACACACGTCACGTCGAAACAACCGAAACTCAACGGTCGACACGACCGAAACCCGAAGGTCAAAGTCACGGAAGCTGACAGTCTGTCACTCCCAACTCGACAGGAGTACCACCCACTAGAAGCACAGCCGGTAGCGTCCCCTGACGTCTTACACCGCGCCGCAGGTGAACTGCCTGACGTGGTAGCGCCTACCAAAGGCACGGACACCGTACAAGTAACCACAAACAAGTGACTAGCTGGGGTCACGCCCGTCGACGTGGGTCCAACCGCCCCCAACCACGTGTGCACACACAGACCGCGCGTCCCTGGTCTGGCCCTCTGACCGGTTTTTCCCTCAGCTGGACTCTGGCTACAAGACGTGGGGCCCGACGGCAACCGGTCCACAAACCGTCTCTAAGGGTAAGCCCGTACACAACTCCCTGGTGCGACCAACACACGCGTACTGGTAGTCTACGACTAGTGGAGGGTCACTGAAGGAGTAGACTCTCAAGTCAACGGAAAACAATGTCCGCATCCGATGACGTACGGGGACCACCCCACATACCGGCCCCGTCGCACGGTGACCACAGTCGGAGAAGAAACGGGACTCGCAGTCCACGGCCACGCACGCACCCTGCGCGAGAGTCGAGAAAACTCAAGTGGCGCTAAGCCACTGGACTCTGGACAGTCCTCTAGACGCACTACACCCAACGGTCCTTGAGTCACAAGACTCGGGGTCAAGACCGTTGTACGCAACAGCATAAGGCTGTCAATCTAGTCCAATCTCTAGGTCTAAAACCATGGTAACACGAGTACTGAGACAACTCACGAGCCGCCAAGACCACTCCCTCGGGAAGGGAATGCAAGGGGCTAAGGCCACCAACACGGGCCACACGGAAAACACAGAAGCACGATTCCCAGGGCAGCACACAAGCCGCCATGTCAATTTCCCATCCCAGGGCAAGCGGGAAATCTCCAGCCCCAGGCCGGATAACTGGACTCGCAGTCCAAGGCCAAACACGTGGCCCACATGGGAATCGCCTTCCAAAGAAACCCACGACATGCGGGGGAGACCCCACCGCACACACACCGATATACGGTGACTCGATCAGGCGTAGCACGAAAGCCCGGAACACGTAAGGTCACCCGGACCCACCACACCTATGGGCACACTAATCGAGATAACATGGTCCCTCCTGACACCCCAAAAATATGGACACAGAACTCATGGGGTGTCCGGGATACTCACAAGGCCGGAGGTCGACCACTGGGTCACAACCGGGTCGACCGAAGACCAACACAACACAATCGGAACGCTAAAAGGTCACCCAGACCCTTAAACTCGTGGGCACACTAAACGAGATAAATATGACCCCCGGACACCCAAGGACACGGTCACGAAACTCCACGGGGTGTCCGGGACACTCACGAGACCTAAAGTCAACCACTGGGTCACAACCGTGTCGACCGGAGGTCAAAACAACGCAAACGGGAACAGCAACGTAGTCACGGTCACCTGGGGACCACGACCATAGTCACGGTCGACTGGGGACCGCGACCACACAGTAGTGGTCGACCGAGGACCGCAACTACGCAGTCACAGTCACCTCACGACCGCAACTAGCCACGCGCAAACCCGATGGTAGCGGCCGCCCAAGGACCGCGACCACACAGTCACGGTCACCTCATGACCGCGACTAGACCAAAGCGGTCTATCGCACGACCGCGACGCTTGCCGACGCTCTTGGGCAAACGCGGTTCTCCCAAGACCGCGACCAATGAACGCGGTTACTGGTAGACCGCGACCATTTCGGAAAACCGAGAACGGCGGGAAAACGCCCAAAAATCTGATCCATGCCCCGATCACCCCCGAGTGATGGGGAAACAAAGGGGAATCCATCCCCAAGCCCCTAGGCATGCATCTAAACCCCTGGATCGGCCAAAAACGCCGTAAAATGAGAGATCCGGCTCACTCCCCAAAAATATGCATTTTCCCCAAATCGCCCCGATTAGCCCGCTCGGCTCACCACGGCCTACAAAACTCACGGGGAAGGAAGTGCACGAGCTAGGGGTCCATCTCCCTACCTCCACCGAAGATTTCGCGCACCGTGGATGCCGATCCACGAAGAAACGCCTCCGAAACCCCGTCGGTGCCTCCACGCTCGCGAATCGGCTCGCCACGCGCCACCGCCTCGTTCCTCGACCCGTCCTCACCGTCCCTCATCCCACGGGCCTCGCCACCTCGCCCCCATCCGCCTCCGTTGGCCGTCGGAGAAGAGAGGGAGAGAAGAGAGAGCGCGAGAAGGGAGAGAGTGAGGAAGAGAGAATGAGGGGAAGAGAGAGAGTGGGGGTTTATATAGGAAAATCAGAAAAATTAGGAAAATTCCAAAAAATAGAAAAATACACCTCCTCGATCCTCGCGACGCGCTGATTGCAACGGTACCACACTCGCCTAGGTGAACGGCCCGGGTCACCCGCAACGACGTTCCGAAGGAATTTCCGAAACACACACCGGGAATCGGAAAACACACGCAGAAAAGCCGCGGAGCTCTTCCGGGCCTCAGAAACGACTCTGGATCGCGCCGATCCGAACACGAAAGATGTCCGAAACAAAATTCCGGACACAACGGAGCCAGGTATATTGGAAACGCAGATCCGGGACCCATGAACAAGGATCCGAGAAACCCGGGGCATTACACCAGCGCTCGATATTAGAAACCAAGGAAGTAACACAGATGATGCTCCTGTCCTTCTTGGCCGGAAATAAAAAGAAGCCGCGTCGACTGGGCAACACTGAAGGCTGTAAAATTGTCGAAAAAAGAAGACGTTGGGTGCAACCGAAGCCTGGTTACAGACGTAGATGAAACCGCACAGTATGCGCCAGGAATTGGGGGAAAGGTTCCCTGAGTACCTACCATAATAAGTAAGAACGGACTCTAAGAAAGGGTGCACGAGGAGGCAAAAGCCTGCCCGAAAGGGTTCAATGGGGACCCTAATGCTACCTGGAACACGACTCCACAGGCTGTCATCAGAAGTCGAGAAGACAATGTCAAAGTCGGCGGGGATATGAAAGGCCTCACAGAGGCCATGGACTACCCTATACGCAAGTCACTACGGAGAGCGAGGACGCCTGGAGCTAGTGCCCGAAGTACTCGGGACACCTAGGTGACTCATTTCCTCCTCCTCCGCGGAGGACGTAGGGCAAGACACGAAATACCCTCCTACGAGGTGCCATGGGTCTCGAGATTAGGAAGATATGGGAGGATCCTCACCAATATAGGAGGAAGATGGTGGGAAAGCAACCGACACCCGCGACGAATTCTCGAGAAGCAAGTAGGGCTCCCCGGACAACCTCGCGTTGATTTATATAAATTTCGAAGATAAAGCGACCGCTTCGAGACCACACGGGAGGGAAAAGGCACCTATCACCATCAAGGTACGACCGCCAAACTCAGGCGACCGTTCACGCCCGCGCTCCCAGGCAAAAATGACTACGTCATGATGGCAGTGATGCTACCTGCCACCTCGGCCAGCGGTGCCTTTCGCGCCAAGAAGCCGAGCAGGTGGCCGGGCCCACCAGCCCTATTGATACGAGGAAGTTCTCTTAGAAACTTCCCCTTGACAGACCCTCCAGAGCTACCTCTTACACCTCGAAAGTGCTCGGCGTCTGAGAGTGGGGGGCTACTGAGGAGGGTAAAATCGACATAGCCCATGATAGACCCATCGACGCCAGGTCCGTGTCGGCCCAAGCCACATCATGCATAACGGACCCCCGACGGGCGCGGCCCACGATAGGCGGCTTAAGAAGACCAGCCATCCGGTTCTCCGATCCACAACGGGCATCAACCCAGGCGTATCGGATGCCGAAAAATCCTCCAACGATCAAAACGTTACTCCCGCCATCCTCGACCTCAACTTCACTAACGGCGAGCATGCCATGCGGGTGCCGTGACATCCGCCTAAAGGCCGCCCGATTCTGGAGAAATAGACCCTCGACGGGAAACCCCCACGATTGCGGGGAGACATTACCCGACCGCTCACGCCCTTCCCTGCTAAGGGATGGGCTTTCATCGCCAGGGCAACCCCTATAAATGGACTGTCGTCTAGGGAACAGAGGGGAGACGGAAAAAGAACAGACTGAGAGACTTCGACCCACGTTATATTGACAAGCCTCGAGAGCAGGTTTTACAGAATAGAGCTTCAGTCACCTTCCGAGCACCCTCACCGCCCAGCGAACACTCCTCAAGCGCTTACTAGATGTGACGAGCACTCCTTCGAAAGTCTGATCACCATTCCATGCTTGCTCGATCGCCTTTCGGCTCTCTCACTCTCTCCATTGTCTCTTCTCCATCCCCATCCTCCAAAGTTCTGACTTAAGTATCGGAGGGTTGTTCCCTGGGATAATGTCGAGGGCTCCTTCTCACGTCATTTCTCTGTCATTTGCAGGTTTCCACGGGTGGCCGGACGATCTTTCCCCAACAAACAAATATTAAAAGTGTGGTATGAGATTTGAGAGATTATTTTCTCGCCTCTACAATATTTAATATTAAAAATATTTTTATAAGTTTTGCGTAAGGAGGCTTTATATGTAACAATTCGTTCCATTTAAAATATTAGTAGAGTGTTTTGAAAATTATTTTCTAGACCACTTTATTATTAAAAGATATTCGGAATCAAGTGAACATGTTTTTTGGGATAAAAAAAACAAAGTAGGCAGATGGTTGTTCTGTCTTTCGTGGGTGTTTTCTAAAAACATAACCACCTTCGTAGAAATTAGAAGAGATGGCTCCAAATAGGATTAAGGTCTCATTTTCTCCCTAAAATAAAATTTGAAAGAGAAAATATTAAAATATTACCAAATACCTTATAAGATCATTTATTAGCCAAAAGTGAGGCATATGCAACCGCATTATGTTTTCCCTTAATTTTAATCAATAAGAACAATTCTTAATGTCAATCATGCACCATGCATGTATCTCACTATTACGAGGACAAGTGGTTATTGTTTCAGTTATAGATAATTCTGAATGCTTGAATGAACATTTCTGTTGAAACATAAGAAAGATGTCAAGGCTTTAAATGGTATATACAAGAGAACATGGAAGATTTAACTATAAAGGAGGGGTCTATATATTACACGCGCGCGGACATAAGTACATAATAATAATAATAATAATAATAATAATAATAATAATATATATATATATATATATATATATAGTTCTCGCAATTTAGAGACGGGGTGACAAAATTAATAATTTTATTATATATATAAAGGAGACAAGCTAGATAAAGATGGTCCTCTTTTCACACATATAAATTTTTTTAAACGAATACTAGATAAAAGTAAGACCATACATGACGGGATGTAGTTTATTCTGGAGACATATATGACAATCTGTAGAGAATACATAATTATGTACAGTAAATTAAACACAATGGATCTTGAGAAAAGGTATGCAATTATCATTTCATTGTCAACTGTGGGCTCAAATTCCACGTGCGTCATTGCATGCAGTTTATCCACATCGCTAGAGATTATGAAAATTCCCGTCGGATTCGCGCAGGGTACGCACGTGCGCCACGGAACAGTGGCTGGGGAAGACGCCGTACGTGATCACAGAAGACCCTCCCCCCGTACGTACCCACTCAGTTAACAGAACTGCACCGCGTTCTCACCTCTCCCTCCTCCCCCGTCAGCACCCCCACCTTCCCGAGCTTCACCATCGCCTCCCCAAACTTCTTCGCCCACAAATCCGGCTTGGCAGCCATCTGCCTCACCACGCTGCTCGTGCCGGCGTCCCCCATGAGCGCCTGATCCGACTCCAGCAGCCCCCTCCCGTTGATCAGGTCGTCGTAGTACGTGTTGTCCAGCCTCAGCGGCGAGACCGGGCTGAACGGCACGCGCTGCTGGCCGAGCACCATCCCCAGCAAGCTCCCCTGCTTCGGGCACTGCAGCTTCAGGAAGTCCGCGTAGAGGCGGTCCAACCTCGGGTCCTGCGGCTGGCCCGGCCGGTAGTTGTAGAGCCTGTAGTCGAACACCCCGCAGTGGGCGCCGCCGATGGAATGCGCCCCGAGCAGTATCACCATCTCCTCCTGGCTCAACCCTTTCTTGGAGAAGAGGCTGCCGAGCGTGCGGGCGGAGAACGACGGTGGGGCCAGGTTGCCGGGGACGTCGACGGCGCGGGACGTGCGACCGTCACGGCGGCCCGCGGGCACGGAGTAGCCCGGGAGGCCGGAGAGGACGGCGGCGTCGCGGGAGGCGAAGGCGAGGATGTCGGCGCAGGAGACGGTGCCGGGGCACTCCCTCTCGAGCTGGCGTTTGGCGTCGTCGACGAGGTCGAGGCCTCGCAGGGTGCCGCCGTTGGCGGGGAACTCCTTCTCCACTGGCTCCCCTGTCGGTGTGGCGTCGAGAAGGATGGACGCATCGCAGCCCTGCCCCCATTTTCCACCCGGCATGCAATGCACGGTAAACTCTCTTTAATTAAAAAAAAGGAGCATATTAAAAGAGACAACCCACTGTTAAATGAAGAGGTAAAATTGTTTCCCAAAAAAGCTTCACGTTCAGTCTCTCGATTATCTCACCTACTTTGTTAGAACATCTAATTTCAAATCGATTAGTAATATGTGGTTTGCTGGATTGTAATGTATCAATACCGGATGATTCTTATCCCATCACGAGAACAATTCAACATCTGATATTGCAGGAGTGGATTTTCTCCTTCCATAATAAGGCGGAGTAACACGGCCTGGCCAATAAGTTTAACTACTGGCCCATGAAGGCCATCCCATTCAAGTGTCTCATAATGCCGCCCAACTCGTTTAGAGCGTATAAAGGGTCTAGTAAATGCCGTCAAACCCAACACATCTCAGGTGGCACGTAGGTGGACCCCTCCGCAAGGTGTCAGGTTGGCAGAAAAGCCCTAGGTACGTAAACGATGTGAAGTCTCAAAGTGTTAGCTCCGAAGCTCTCGAGTATTGACTCAGCCCCGAGTCTTGACGCATTCCCAACCTTCACTCGATCCCAAGCCCCAAGAGAGCACCCACTCGGCTGCCCGTCTCGCTGTTAAGATTGGCTCGCTCCCGAGCCATCACGGGGATAGAGTATATATTAACTTGAATCTCGAGGGAAGCCTTAGCTCGATCATAGAAATAGGGGCATATATCAACTCAGTCCTGAATAACACCGAGACAAGAGAGGGCCTTAACCCCGACAAGTTGCCGAAGAGCTTTAGCTCGAAGCCCTGAGCTAGTGGAGGGACTTAATCGCTTGCACGGCCCCATCCCTCTGGAAGACCACGGCTCATTCCTAGACATCGAAAAGTCCAAGCACGATCCCCCGATCCGAGCACTAGGGTCTTAACGAAGAGAGCCTTAGCCCGTCATAAGCACTGGAGAACCTTGGCCCGAGTGCCCAGTCATGGAGAAGGCTTGGATCGACTCTGAGCCAAAGGAAGACTCTAGTCCGGTCAGGTCTTCTAGAAGACCTACTAGCTCGACTTTTGGCACCATAATAAGGGAATTAACCTCAAGCACCACGCTAGATAAATCAGATCCTACATGGCAGTGGAGGCAGAAGTCTTGAAGCGTCAAGTCAAGTCTCATCGATACATTAAAGCAAAGGATCTTAAACCAAGAGCAGAGTCAGACACGTATCTCTCGAGAAACACAACCACCACCACACCCACCAACCAACGAGCATGGAGATGTGGACACGGCCCCAATATCAGCCATATGCCCTCCATCCTGCCAAATCTGGACCAAACCACTAGATTACGAGAAGTTAAAGTGCCATTATTACCCACCGGCACCAATAGATCTTCGCCATTTTCGATGTCGTAACACACCCCTTACCCCGTAACCCACGCCACTCTAGAAGGTGAGACGTTCCTTATCGTCTTGTTAACATCTGCAAGTCTCCTTGGCACCAACACCCCAAATGCCTATATAAGGAGGTCTCTGCAGCCTCCTCAAGTACGCAAAAGAGATATAAGCTTTGAGGTCTCAGAAACACCACACCATCATGAGGCCATCGTAGAGTAACACCACCCTGGTGGAAGCTCCTAGTTTTCTTCCTTGTTTTCGTTAGGCTCCTCCAGCAGACCTAAGGCCCCTCTCTATCTCGAGAACACCTCCTCCTCCCACCAAAATACCTACTAATTTGAGCGTTGGAGGGTTCTCCCGAGAAACATCCACCTCGATGAGAACTCTCCTTATAAAAAATAGTATGACAAGATCCTCTCAAGATGGTGGACACGTCCGACTGCCCAGGATGGAAGTCTGATGAGGTTCTCTAAGGACCCCGGTTAGAAGTCCTTCTATAGATATATAGCCCCCATGCCGTCGGGAGCAAAATGCCTTCACCCACAACCGGCGACAACACATGACCCCATGCCTCATGTTCGACACCATCAATGGTCTAGTGGAAAGGCCCGACTATCCCACCCTCGTGTCGTATCCTTCCATAAACCTCAATTGGTACGTGGTTCTCTTCTCTAGTTCTGTACGAGAATCTCCCGTTCCTTTTCTGATCAGGTTATGTACGTACGTGAGTCTCTTCTCTTCCTCGATCATGTCGTGTATTTTGGCTCGATCAGACCATATAACTCGTCTTTGACGATGAAAAATTAAGTCATGTAAGGCACTTTTTCCAAAAGTTATCTTCCCCGGAAGGCTCTCCCCCATTTTCTTTTTTCTCTCTCCCAAATCTAGAGCTGTTGAGGTGGCTGAACAAGGACCAGTTCCCTCAATCCAAAAAATAAAAAAAAGATATTATAATGCGTCGGTCAGAATCATGGTATAAGAAATAACATAAAAGAGACTCAATTAGATGAGTCGAGTCGAGTCGAGCTGACCCACACCGTTCAAGAAAGCGCCTGGGTCATTCCAACGATAGGACAATCTTTGACTAACAATAAACATAAAAGATTCATTTCTCACGAACATATAGTTCTTGGGACCGTTTGCAATAAGTTTCCCTACTTATTAATGTTTTTTGTGAACGCATGATTTTTTTCCTAATGGATGTAAACTTACTCTGATATAATGAAGTTGGAGCATCTACATTAATGTAACAAGTAATTCTCACAATAAACACGTAATTTCTCCGGACACGATCCGCAGTTACAAATAATGCTCTTTTCTAAACTTAACGGCTTCTATCCTGTGAAAGAACAAAAGTTCAGAGTGGCATTCTCCAGAGTCCTCACCCGGACGAAGCAGTCGTGGAAAAGGAGCCGGAGGAGGCCGGCGGCCTCCCCGGGGTTGCGCTGGAGGGCACGCTCGACCACCCGCCTCACGATTTCCTCCGCCCGCGGGCAGGTCTCGCTGTAGAACCCCTCGCGCAGGGAGCCGCGGCCCGCCGCGCGGTGGGCGGAGGCAGACAAGAGGAGGGCGACGCACAGCAGCGGCAGGGCCGCGAGGGGCGCCATGGCCTCTGGGTGGTGGGAGAACATCAAAGAGAGGGGGGGGGGGGAGTCTTCTTAATCTAGACGTCGGACCTGGCGGGTTTCCACTCCGCCGGACGTACGTCGTCTGCGAGGAGGGCTATTAATGGAAACACAGCACATCATCCACCCGTTCGTGTTGAAGGCGTCCGCTTTGCAGGGGCAAAGACAAGAGTCGAGAGCCTTCCATGAATCCTGTGGAATTAGATTAATTACAAAATGGAAGTCAGAGAACGTAGATGTAATTATGTATACATGTAGAGGACCCTGAGTGGCTCGGTGGGAAAGGTCCTCCTTTTCACAGGAGGGACCCGAGATCGAGTCTCGGGGGGGCTTATCTGGCTCACATTTAATTCTCGAGGGATGTGAGCCCGAGATTTTATGGTGACGGTACAAAAAAGGGGTGGCAAGATACGTAGGGTAAAACTCGAACACGGGTGGCCCAATAATCGCTCAGCTCTCCGTACCACTCTGCTAGATTCCCCGTTACCAAAAAAAAAATTTTACCAAAAAAAAAAATTTATGTATACATGTAATGTGTCTGTGTAGATTATCATATGTTGAAACACTTTCATAGCTAGATGTAGTCTCATGGAAGTTTCTTCTAGTGATACATTTAGTTGTCCCATTCCCATTATCACATGAGGCGGGACCCACCACATATTCCTCTCTCATCCGTTACGGTATTCAACCGACAACTCCGGAAACAAAGCGGCCCTTGGAATTTTTTCATTTTTAGACTTTATAATCTTTCATGGTTATGGATTGCTTCCTCCAATCCATATATTTGTTATAAACCTTGTAATTATACATTTATTTGTTAAATATCCTTTCTAGGGATCGAGACATTTTGTGAATTATTTTGAGATTTTAAGGAGTTATTTAAAAATATTTATATTGGAGGGGTTAAGTCATAAATCTAAAAGATTATAGTAATTAAAAACTATAAATATATGACAATGGCAAAATATACCAAGCCCAACACGGCCCAATATCGATTCAGGATAGCTAGGCCCATAAGCGGCCCTCCCCAGTCAACCTGTGGCCCTGGAATGTGACCCAGTTGAAGCCCATCAAAAGTCTGACCAGTTCACGGGCGAGATCTCCACGTTCGTGCATTCTAGATGTCATAAAACTCGTCAACAGATGAATATTGGCTCTGCCATCACTGAACTTATCTTGACGAGTACTGGGTCACATCCACGTTAATGAGATACCCGCCACATTCCCAGAGAGTGGGCGAGTGAGCAACGAAAGATCTCCATGATCAAACAGGATATCACTCCACTAACCACGCTATCACTGAGTCTGAAAAGAGATGACATCTCAACAATAAGTATAAATAAACCCCCAGATGGACCTACGAAGGCCGACCATGGATAGAAGGAAGGTTGAGAGTTCACCATCTAGTTCTCCCTAATTCTGTGTTCGAACACCCTCCTCCTCTTCGAACACTTTACTCCTCCCTAAATATTCTCCACACTATGGTTCCATTCTACAGGCAGACTAGCTTGCTCTACCCCCCCTAAACTTCATTTTCGCTTCTTCTCACGTTAATGACTTAAGTATTAGAAAGTTATCCCCTAAAACCAATCACAAGGTCTCTTTTGACACTCTACCTAGTGATTGTAAATTTCTAAAAATGTGTTATTCTTCCTAACAAATAAATCTTAAAAGTGTAATGCGAGACGAAGGAGATATTTTACAACCTCTAAATATCTTTTTTTATCTTAATAAGTTTCTCCACTAATAAGTCGTGATTTAATGAAAAAATGTCTAAGATAATAATATGGGAATTTTTAAAGAATAATAATATTTTATTAAATAATTACTACAATATACTTCAACTAAAGATATTTTTAAATTTATGCTTATTTGCCGAGGAAGTGTGCATTATAGATCACAAATGTGGATTCTGTCAAACTGTATATTCTAATGTAAAAAATGTGTATTACAGTTTTTAAAGTGTGTGGTATGGATCCATTGAACATTCTAGATTAAAAATGTATATTATAGACATGAAGTTACAAAATATGTATTCTGTATTAAAATGTATAGTTTAAATACTTTTTGAATTTTAGTTAAGTATTAACTATAGTTAATTTGGACTTTCTAATGGCATATGAACAGAAGGTGACGGGGACGTGGATGGCATGAAATTTGAGTACCAAAATGTGTACGTGTAAACAAAAATTCATGACAATTTTTTATGTAATTTTATTTTTAACAGGGGTATGCATGTAAAAAACCTATGAAAAGGATTAATAATTTTCTTCGGCAGAAATCATACAAACAGATGCCCCATTTACATCAATTCAACATTTTGTCATTTACCGTGAGTTCTATTCGGCTTCTTGAATGCCTCTCCACATGGGCTTCCACCCAAATTAGCGGCTTCACCTGATAAATGATAACTGTCAAACAAGAACAATACCTCTCTTTGGTATTGGTTTATCTCGGCGTTAGCTCTAAGTTAAGGATAAGTTTTTTTGTGCTTTGGTAAGGAGTTAATGTTAGTCGATTTAAGTTAAGGGCTAGCCCAAGGATATTCTTAGATTTTGAAACCCACACCCAAGGGTGGATTAAGATGGGTTAACCTCCTACCTCAATAAATGTTCAATTAAATGTGTCTCTCTCTCTCATAATAAATACTATTTCTCTCTCTCTCTCATTATTACTAGGTTAACTTACTATTTACCAAATCATATTAGATTAAAATTAGATTAGCCCACATCCTTACTCCCAGATTAACTACCCTCCTATCAAATCAAAAATGAGTTAATTCCGGACTACTTTAATCGGGTTGACTTAACCCATCTTTAGCCCAACTCCATACCAAAGCCACGAAGAATAACAACGACAAGGGAGAACACTGAAGAAGATTGAAGATAGACATATAAAAGCAAACAGGGACATGCATACTGAGCGTGTATGTCATCAGATCAAAAGATCCATCAGGAGGTATGAAGGAGATTGTTCTGTCATTTTCAAAACGGGCCAAGCGTACACACCTAGACCAGAAATGGACAATTAATAAGTACATAAACTTGGTTCTGGATAAAGCGACCAACCAGCATTTCCTGAAGCATGGAAAATGAGGGAGTAAAACTGAAGGGCATTGAAGTACATACTGATGAAACTTAGTATCATCCAGATCTATTGCTTTACCCTTTATTGATCGACCCTGAGCCTCCAATAAAACTGTCATTTAAGCCCAACTTGCATTCAGGCATACCGCTGCATTGCAAAATCTGCACACATTAGTCGTTGACATCGTTTCAGATTAATACCTAAAAGGATAGAGATCTTCAGCAGTTTCATATTGCACGGTGTTTCAAGGAATTATCCAAGGAAGCAAGGCAGAAGTCGGGCTTTGGATATCCCAATACCCAAGCACTCCTGAAAATGCATCATGGACTTAACTGATAAAGAAAATGTCATGGATGCCATCTGGATCCACTCTGCATGGAGTTGGTAGGAGACTGCAAAGTAGATCAGTCACCTTGGACCCTGCTATCAAACTCCAGTCAATGCTGGATACTTTAAAGAAATTCCTACCATTAATAGAAATCTAAATCATCATGGCAGGAATCTGATCAAGCTTCATTCTCCTCCAGCATAAGAAACTTCACCTTCACGAAACCAGCAACTCTCTCTCTCTCTCTCCAATTTGATTTGAGTGATTTCATGCATAATTGTTCATATGAATGCTCCTTCTTTTTCTATCTGCTTTAAATAATTGTTGACACTTTCTTGCAGAAGATGCCACCAAGAAAGTATCTGTTCAACAAGTACATACTCTTACATAGTATCATCCCCACTTTTTGGCAAATTAATTGCTGCTTCCTGTGCATGACATCTTTCTTCTCCCGTCATCACAACCAACTAGGCATACAAAATATAGAAGATATGCCAAATAAAGAAGTGATCTAGAGGTTCAAGGTAAACATAAGTAGTATTTGATGTATACATATATACAAATATATACATATATGGCTTGAAGTAGGGATGTCCCAGGTCAGATACAGTGTGAATAGTGGACAATCTGTTTCCCTATCTGCTAAGAGGAGGGACTATCCGTTTGCTGTTCGCTAAGAATTTGGGAGGTATTATGTCCAAAACTGCTTTCTACTATCTGGATAGAAGTGGTTAAAGGATGGTTAGTGGATATTTAACAGTCAAAAGAGCAGATAAAAAGCTGAACTTTGAATGCTGATTTAACTTCATTAAGACAAACTTAAACTTAGAAGAAAAATAAACGAAAGTACACTCCAGTTTAATTCCTTACGTTGTCATGGAAAAACATAAAATGAAAGTAGAAGTTCTACATGAAATACACATCATATCAGCCCTTGGACTCAAGTCCAAAAAAGCACACATACACACACACTGTTCACAAATGAGAGGAACAAAAGATGGGGGTGTGGGAGACAACATTTAGAGCATCAGAACACAATTCTCCGTGCTTGGGATAATCATAGCTCTGGAGGAAGCAAAAGCCCAAGTTATCTTACTAACCACAACTACAAAATTATCTCTAAGAGATTCCTCCTCCAACTCCTCAAAATAATGCTTAAATACCTGGACAAGCAACATATCACCTTAGTTTAGCACATTGGACCAGCACGAAATTATACAGAGGCATCAAAGTGACGTATCTGTTCTTAAACAAAACGAAGATGGCTACTGGAACCAATCTTCAGAACGGCTTACGTCAACGACACGATGCAGAAAGAGAAGAATGCTGGCAGCATTGCAGTTCTGCCGAGATGCTGTCATGAGGAAGACGTTGTTATGTTGTATGAACATGTAGGTGATTCCATTGTCAAACGCCACTGGATCTTGAGATTCTGGATCACCCTGCAACAAATTGGAAGAAGAACAAACTTATTCCATCCCCTCCCCTCTCACTTTTGGAGCACATCTGCAGCCTTTCTCCACATAGAATCGCATCAAATAAAGCCTTTATAACCACACGCACAATGCACAGCAAAAGCCAGGAAAAATGCCCACTAAGTCTAAATACCTACCTTGGAAAACCCAGAATAACTGAGACTAAAATCTAAATTCCTACCTGGGAAAACCCACAAGAACTCAGATCGACCTGATTCGGGAACATGTCCGCCAAAGGGGCAACGAGCAATTCAAATATAACAGAAAGCGTCAAATTGAAAAAACAAAACTTCGACGAAGCACCCGCCAAACCATCACAAACCAGATCAAGCCAGTTTATCCCGCTCTGAAATCCGCTACCAATCAATGCGCCCCCCTCTCCAAACCAAGAAAAGAAAAGAAAAAAAAACTCATACAAGTGAGGGGAGGAGGAGATGGACGGGGGGAAAGAGCTCCCGGGCACACCTTCTCGATGTGCTTGGTGAAGAAGCGCTCCGCCTGGACGGCGGAGACGTCCCCGCGGTAGTCCCGCCACGCCAGGACGCGCCCCTTGATGTCGAGGAGGAAGAACGCGGAGACGGCGCCCGCCATGGATTGGTTGGGAGCTCACCGTCCTCAGATCCCAGTCGTAGGAACGGCTCTGGATCTCAGGAATCTCCCGGCCATTTCCCTCCTCCAAAGTCCGACCAGATAGAACACCCTTAGCTCTCTCTCTCTCTGTTTACTTGTGACGAGAGACGAGAACGTGGACGGACAGGGGGGGAGGGAGAGCAGGCAGCAGCGATTTATGTTCTCTCTCTCTCTCTCTCTCTCTCTCTCTCTCTCTCTCTCTCCAAACAGGGGGAAGAATGGAGCTCGAAGTTGCAGGGTCGTCGGTTTCCTGGATTTTCCTTTACTTTCGTAGGATTATTAAATTGTGAAAAAAATATTTTTTAAAAAATAATCATTTAATAAACATCATAAAAATAACCCTCTTCTTTTAACAAGTATAAAATTATTCTTTATTTTATTGACATTATAAATAACTAACTTTGTTGAATGATCATCATTATAAAATTAATTTTGAAATTTGTTTATCTTTTAGTATGCCTGTTGGGATCTCTAAATTTAAAATTTTAAATAAAAATAATTTTATAAAAAATATTAATTTTACTCGTACGGTGTGACCAATAGAGAGAATAAGAGATAAAGAGATAGGTAGGTGAGGAGAGAGATCAAGAGTTTCGAGAGATTATAAGTGTTTTATTTTTTTTTTAATTTAGTTAAAAAACAATCAAAGTTAAATAAAAAAATTTAACAAAACAACGACGATGTGAGACAATAAGAGTATTTTTGTAAGTATCAAAAATGTAACGAGATTATTGATAATAATGGTAAGATAATGATGATAATTTTACAATAGTTAACATAAGAAGATTATTTTTATAAATTTCTCTAATAAATATTTGGATGAACAACGAAATAAATCTAAAAATATGACTACTCCAAGACATCCGCGGTAAAATTTCTAAACTCGACAATAACAAGATTATTTGACAACACCTAGAATAAGAGTTCGTTTATATTAGTGTGAAATATTACCACATATTATAAAATATTATATGTTATATAACAGATAAATATAGTTTTTACGATATATTTATGATATTTTACATAAAATAACTTTTGAGTTTATTTTCTGCGTAACGCCAATTTAAAGTTCGCATTACCTATTTCTTAGAGAGAGAGAAATAGAAGAAAAGTAAAACTTTAGATGTGAAATGTGTCTTAATATTTCTTGTTGGTGTGACGGTTAGACTCTAAAACTGATGTTGCTAAGATCTTATTCATTTTTGTCATCGTAAACATCTTTTGAGAGTTTTAAAATATAAGAATAGTATGGATGAACATGTAATTGTCGCATATCCATGAGCCTATTTATTATTTTATAATTTTTATTTTATTACCTATATTTTATTAAATAATTATTTATATAAAAATTATTTGATAAAAAAATAACATACTCTAATGGTTAACAAAATCATTTTAATTATTTATGTTCATATTAAGGTGACGCATGTCAAGGAAGTGAAATTACTAAAGATAAAAAAATGTCATGTTTTAATATTAGATATCTAAAATGATCATATTACGAAAGTGTTTCGAAACTTAAATTGTTATTTTCATAACACCTCACGTAATTTATTTTTTGGATAATAACTTTACCTTTTATATTCGACTTGACTTAGTTTTGAGTCTAATTCATATTTGACCATAGATGAGATGAGTCAAACCAGGTGAAGAGGAGTAAAAAATAAATGTGAAATTAACTTGAAGTGAATTTGATCACACTGATACTAATATGTCTTGAAAGAATATATATGTGGATCAAAATAACTCAATTCAAAATCGACTTGATTGTTAAAAATATTGTTTTAATTTATTTTTTAATGACCAAATTAGATTAAGTGGACAAGTGAATTTAAGAATTTTGTCCCAATGTGATTTTACTTTGTCCCTTTGTCTAAAGATAGAAGAAAGTTGATAGGAAGACGAGCACACATACAACTCTAGATGGAGAGAGCAATGTTCTAGTGATTCTTTTTATTCTTTTTTAGATAGTATATTTCTAATTCATGATTTGTCGTACTGGTGCAAATTGTTACTCTCACCGAGTCACCTATATCGTATTGTATCTAGACTAAATCGAGACGGTCGACTTGGTTTGAGACAGTCCGAGTCTCTTCAAGTGAGGTCCCAGTCTATATGAGTCAGATCATATTGTATAACATGTGGAAAAGACCGAGTCGATACAGGGTCGAGGAGCAGGGCCATCTGGTGCACGTAGGCGCTGTCTCCCATCGTGCAGATGTAGAGGCGGTATATAGCGCCGGCCTCACGCAGGAAGGTGCAGACGGAAGGCCGTAGCTTGGTGGGGCATCCCAGGGTATCCGCCATGTCGAACAACATCCTCCTCCTGTGACTGTCGTTGCGGCCTTCGCGCGCCTCCCTCTGCCACCGTCGGTGTGGGCTGCCGAGTGGGTCGTCCAGCGAGCACCTCCGGGCGAGATGGTTCTTGAGGACGGAGGAGGTAGGCCTCCCCAGGCGAGAGGCGGCGGCGGACGGTGACCGTGTGGAGTTGAGTGTGGTCCAAATCTAGGACTAATACCAACTGCTGCTTCTGCTCCGACACCATCACCTTACCCGGCGGCCCATCATCACCATCGTCATCGGTGCGCGGCCACATCAGCGCCATCATCGTCTCCGCCGTCAAGTGTTGCTGCCCTGGTCCCTGGCGTTGCACAGGGGAAGGAGCAAGTGAAGTGATGGAGGCGGGGAAGTGGGATTGTTAAACCCACTGTTGGTCGGATTTAATTTTAACACTCTGTTTCTTCTCTCTCTCGTTCTTGATAATTTCCCATTACTTCAATATTGATCTGAGTAGGATTAAGAAAGACCAAATTTTATATGGTAAAAGTCCCTCCTTTATGAGAGTTTTACTCACCACCACCCCATTAAGAGTTTTAGTTGAAGAAGGGATATGTACGTAAGTTTCTAAAAAAAAGAGAACATTTACAAGGGACGTTTTAGTTTTTGGAAACAGTCGCACCCTATAACGAAAATAAGGTTCAAATGAAGACTTCATTCACACAAGTGGTGGATTGGTTTAACGGAAATAACGATACTAGTGGTACCTGCAAAGAATTTTTTTTTTCAAATGTTATACAATACGATCTGACTCATATAGATTGGGACCTCACTCAAAGAGACTCGGACTGTCTCGAATCAAGTCGACCGTCTCGATTTAGTTTAGATACAAATACGATATGGGTGACTTGGTGAGAGTAACAATTCGCACCAGTACAGTGGCTGATTCATGGTGTGTTGACGCAGGTTGCTGGAGTATTGACCCGTCATCGTAACAACTTGATGTTTCATAGACACGGGCAGGGATAATGGCTTCGTCTTGAGCAGGGGATTCTTGTGAGAGCGATGGAAGAGGGAAACGGAGAAAACAGTGGGGTGTGGATGGGCCAAGCATAGCCCCAAGCCCATAATTATATATTTTATTTATTTTTATTTGTTTGTTTTATCTCTTTTTTATTTATTTTATTTATTTTATTTTATTTTTTTTGGTTTGTTTTAACTTTATCTCAATTTTTTTTTGTTTTACGTGAAATCGAGATTCTCATGTAAAAAATGAAAATCACTCAAATAAATCAAATGTATGAGTCACTTCGGGACATCATGGTGTAATATGAGATTTACTCACGGAAATGTCAAAAATGGCGTGTCTACAAGTACGACAAACCATGAATTAGACATATACTCTCTAAACAAGAATAAAAAGAATCACTAGAACATTGCTCTCTCCATCTAGAGTTGCATGTGTGCTCGTCTTCCTATCAACTTTCTTCTATCTTTAGACAAAGGGACCAAGTAGAATCACACCGGCACAAAATTCTTAATTTCACTTGTCCACTTAATCTAATTTAGTCATTAAAAAATAAATTAAAATAATATTTTTAACAATCAAGTTGATTTTGAATTGAGTTATTTTGATCCACATATATATTCTTTCAAGACATATTAATATCAGTGTGATCAAATTCACTTCAAGTTAATTTCACATTTATTTTTTACTCCTCTTCACCTGGTTTGACTCATCTCATCTATGGTCAAATATGAATTAGACTCAAAACTAAGTCAAGTCGAATATAAAAGGTATATCCAAAAAATAAATTACGTGAGGTGTTATAAAAATAACAATTTAAGTTTCAAAACACTTTTGTAATATGATCATTTTAGATATCTAATATTAAAACATGGCATTTTTTTATCTTTTAGTAATTTCACTTCTTTGACATGCGTCACCTTAATATGAACATAAATAATTAAAATGATTTTGTTAACCATTAGAGTATGTTATTTCTTTATCAAATAATTTTTATATAAATAATTATTTAATAAAATATAGATAATAAAATAAAAATTATAAAATAACAAATAGACTCGTGGATATGCGACAATTACATGTTCATCCATACTATTCTTATGTTTTAAAATTCTCAAAAAATGTCTACGATGACAAAATGAATAAGGCCTTAGCAACATCAGTTTTAGAGTCTAGCCGTCACACCAACAAGAAATATTAAGACATATTTCACATCCAAAATTTTACTTTTCTTCTATTTCTCTCTCTATAAGAAATATGTAATGTGAATTTTAAATTGACATTACGAAGAAAATAAACTCAAAAGTTATTTTGTGTAAAATATCATAAATATATTGTAAAAATTATATTTATCTGTTATATAACATATAATATTTTATAATATGTGGTAATATTTCACACCAATATAAACGAACTCTTATTCTAGGTGTTGTCAAATAATCTTGTTATTATCGAGTTTAGAAATTTTACCGCGGGTGTCTTGGAGTAATCTTATTTTTAGATTTATTTCGTTGTTTATCTAAATATTTATTAGAGAAATTTATAAAAATAATCTTCTTATGTTAACTATTGTAAAATTATCATCCTTATCTTATCATTATTATCAATAATCTCGTTACATTTTTGATACTTACAAAAATACTCTTGCTGTCTCACATCGTCGTTATTTGTTAAATTTTCTTATTTAACTTTCGTTATTTTTTAACTAAATTAAAAAAAATAAAACACTTATAATCTCTCCTAAACTCTTGATCTCTCTCCTCACTTACCTATCTCTTTATCTCGTCTTCTGTCTATTGGTCATACTGTACGAGTAAAATCAATATTTTTTATAAAATTATTCTTATTTAAAATTTTAAGTTTAGAGATCTCAACCGACGTACTAAAATACAACAAACTTTAAAATTAATTTTATAATGATGGTCATTCAACAGAGTTAGTTATTTATAATGACAATAAAATAAAGAATAATTTTATAATTGTTAAGGCCCTCTTTGATTGGAGAATAAGTTAAGGGGATATTATAACTTGAATTAGGGTGTACCAAAAAATAAATAATATTATTTTGATTGTATTCGGGTTAATTTATTCCACCTTTTTGCTAGAATATATTTAACCCATTTTTTTGGCCCTTAATCCATCTTTTTATCAGAATATCTTATTCCTGTAACTAAATCAGTTAGCGTGAATAAAGACGAGATAATCCACCTTGTTATTTAATCAAAGAGGACCTTAAAAATAGGGTTATTTTTATACTGTTTATTAAACGATCATTTTTTAAAAATATCTTTTTTTCACAATTTAATAACACTACGAAAGGAAAGGAAAATCCAGGAAACCGACGACCCTGCAACTTCGAGTTCCATTCTTCCTCCTGTTTGGACCGAGAGAGAGTACATAAATCGCTGCTGGCTGCTCTCTCCCCCGCCCCCCCCCCCCCTGTCCGTCCACATTCTCGTCTATCGTCACAAGTAAACAGAGAGAGAGCTAAGGGTGTTCTATCTGGTCGGACTTTGGAGAAGGGAAATGGCCGGGAGATTCCTGAGATCCAGAGCCGTTCCTACGACTGGGATCTGAGGACGGTGAGCTCCCAACCGATCCATGGCGGGCGCCGTCTCCGCGCTCTTCCTCCTCGACATCAAGGGGCGCGTCCTGGTGTGGCGGGACTACCGCGGGGACGTCTCCGCCGTCCAGGCGGAGCGCTTCTTCACCAAGCACATCGAGAAGGAGGTGTGCCCGGGAGCTCTTTCCCCCCGTCCATCTCCTCCTCCCCTCACTTGTATGAGTTTTTTTTTTCTTTTCTTTTCTTGGTTTGGAGAGGGGGGCGCATTGATTGGTAGCGGATTTCAGAGCGGGTTAAACTAGCTTGATCTGGTTTGGCGGGTGCTTCGTCGAAGTTTTGTTTTTTCAATTTGACGCTTTCTGTTAGATTTGAATTGCTCGTTGCCCCTTTGGCGGACATGTTCCCGAATCAGGTCGATCTGAGTTCTTGTGGGTTTTCCCAGGTAGGAATTTAGATTTTAGTCTCAGTTATTCTGGGTTTTCCAAGGTAGGTATTTAGACTTAGTGGGCATTTTTCCTGGCTTTTGCTGTGCATTGTGCGTGTGGTTATAAAGGCTTTATTTGATGCGATTCTATGTGGAGAAAGGCTGCAGATGTGCTCCAAAAGTGAGAGGGGAGGGGATGGAATAAGTTTGTTCTTCTTCCAATTTGTTGCAGGGTGATCCAGAATCTCAGGATCCAGTGGCGTTTGACAATGGAATCACCTACATGTTCATACAACATAACAACGTCTTCCTCATGACAGCATCTCGGCAGAACTGCAATGCTGCCAGCATTCTTCTCTTTCTGCATCGTGTCGTTGACGTAAGCCGTTCTGAAGATTGGTTCCAGTAGCCATCTTCGTTTTGTTTAAGAACAGATACGTCACTTTGACGCCTCTGTATAATTTCGTGCTGGTCCAATGTGCTAAACTTAGGTGATATGTTGCTTGTCCAGGTATTTAAGCATTATTTTGAGGAGTTGGAGGAGGAATCTCTTAGAGATAATTTTGTAGTTGTGGTTAGTAAGATAACTTGGGCTTTTGCTTCCGCCAGAGCTATGGAGAATTGTGTTCTGATGCTCTAAATGTTGTCTCCCATACCACCCCCCTCTTTTGTTCTTCTCTCTTTTGTGAACAGTATGAGCTACTTGATGAAATGATAGACTTTGGGTACCCACAATATACTGAAGCGAAGATTCTGAGTGAATTCATCAAAACAGATGCATACAGAATGGAGGTCACACAGAGGCCTCCAATGGCAGTAACAAATGCTGTTTCATGGCGTAGTGAAGGGATACAATACAAGAAAAATGAAGTAGGTTATTTTCTGTATACAATTGGCCTTTTAATGGAAATATTTCGTAACAGAAGATTTTATTCATGTGTTTCAGGTGTTCTTGGATGTGGTGGAGAGTGTAAATATACTTGTCAACAGCAATGGTCAGATTATCCGATCTGATGTTGTTGGGGCACTAAAAATGAGAACTTATTTGAGGTCCACTCTCATTTGACATTTATTTTCTCTTTGGTTTTTACATATCGCTGGCGGATATTCTTCTTACAAGCTTATTATCTCAGCTTTTTCTTCTACTTCTATTAAACATTTCATTATCTTATACACACATAGTTCGTAAGTAAACAAAATCTTGACATAATGACATATCTCGTCAAATCTAAGATGCAAAGAAAATATCACATGCTTGTCAAAATGGATCCACTTTCCTGTCAGCAACAAGACTTCATTTTCATGCATTTATTCATCCATAATGTAATCAGAAGCAGTTTCTTGGACAGTCTTCTTGGCCATAAGTTTTGCGTCCAGTTGCTATCTCTTGCAAAACAATTATGACATCATCTTTAGCGATGCTTTCTGGAGGAGTAATCCAACTGGAGACATGCTGAGGCACAATACAGCTCTCAAAATTATTCCAAAATAAGGATTTGGTCCTCTTTTTCAGCTTTCACTGAATGTTGTGTGCCTTTCTTATAACCGGGCAATGAAAATAACACAATTGCCATCAGTTGCAACCAAGTTCTGGGGTTGGATGTCTTTTGTCTCTCCTGATCCCATATCCGTGCAGTCCCTGATAAGTTCTATCTTTATTGTCCCTTTCTAGACACCTATACAACTGATTTTGCTCATCAATGGAACTTTACCTTGCTTTTTCCTCACTTTTTCCCTCCTCCCCCTCCGCTTTTGATTCTTGATCTCAGTAGATATTTTACCTCAGGACCCTTGAGAGGTCTTATGAGATGACAAACCATGTTAGAGCTGTCCTGGTTTGATGCTCAGCCAGATTTGAAAAGCTTGCCATCAGCAATCAATCCCATCTAGGGTACCCTGTCTCTTGGAAATGGCAACACCCTCCCCCAACTTCCAAGGAGAAAAAGTGTACTGTTCTTGGAGTAAATTTGATACTTACACAACTGCTCTCCCTTTTGTGTCATAATGGCTGACAACTAGGTGCCTCCGTAATTTCACCTCATTTAATTCTGTCTCTTCTGTTTATGGCTTGAAGTGCTGGCTTTGATCGATATTCATACCACATCCCAGTCATCAGGCCTACTTCCCAATAGGGATGTCAATGGTAAGTTGTTATTGACCATTTTGTAAGCTTTGCGAACAGCACATGGATAGTGCTTTCCCTCCTGTTAAGCAAATGGATACGGATAAACCTGGTTTTGTAGCAGATATGGAAACATATAGATCTCTTTCTGAACCCCGTATCCGTTAGTGACTGTACATACATACACGTGTCTGTGTGTGTGTTTTTTTATCTGGACTTGAATCCAAGGGCTGATATGATGTGTATTTCATGTAGTACTTCTTCTTTCATTTTATGTTTTTCCATGACAACGTAAGGAATTAAACTGGAGTTTACTTTCGTTTATTTTTCTTCTAAGTTTAAGTTTGTCTTAATGAAGTTATATCAACATTCAAAGTTCAGCTTTTTATCTGCTCTTTTGACCGTTAAATATCCACTAACCATCCTTTAACCACTTCTATCCAGATAGTAGAAAGCAGTTTTGGACATAATACCTCCCAAATTCTTAGCGAACAGCAAACGGATAGTCCCTCCTCTTAGCAGATAGGGAAACAGATTGTCCACTGTTCACACTGTATCTGACCTGGGACATCCCTACTTCAAGCCATATATGTATATATTTGTATATATGTACACATCAAATACTACTTATGTTTACCTTGAACCTCTAGATCACTTCTTTATTTGGCATATCTTCTATATTGTGTATGCCTAGTTGGTTGTGATGACGGGAGAAGAAAGATGTCATGCACAGGAAGCAGCAATTAATTTGCCAAAAAGTGGGGATGATACTATGTAAGAGGATGTACTTGTTGAAGAGATACTTTCTTGGTGGTATCTACCGCAAGAAAGTGTCAACAATTATTTAAAGCAGATGGAAAAAGAATGAGAATTCATATGAACAATTATGCATGAAATCACTCAAATCAAATTGGAGAGAGAGAGAGAGAGTTGCTGGTTTCGTGAAGGTGAAGTTTCTTATGCTGGAGGAGAATGAAGCTTGATCAGATCCCTGCCATGATGATTTAGATTTCTATTAATGGTAGGAATTTCTTCATGTATCCAGCATTCACTGGAGTTTGATAGCAGGGTCCAAGGTGACTGATCTAGTTTGCAGTCTCTTACCAACTCCATGCAGAGTGGATCCAGATGGCATCCATGACATTTTCTTTATCAATAAGTCCATGATGCATTTTCAGGAGTGCTTGGGTATTGGGATATCCAAAGCCTGACTTCTACTTTGCTTCCTTGGATAATTCCTTCAAACACCGTGCAATATGAAACTGCTGAAGATCTCTCTCCTTTTAGGTATTAATCTGAAACGATGTCAACGACTAATGTGTGCAGATTTTGCAATGCAGCGGTATGCCTGAATGCAAGTTGGGCTTAAATGACAGAGTTTTATTGGAGGCTCAGGGTCGATCAACAAAGGGTAAAGCAATAGATCTGGATGATATTAAGTTTCATCAGTATGTACTTCAATGCCCTTCAGTTTTACTTCCTCATTTTCCATGCTTTAGGAAATGCTGGTTGGTCGCTTTATCCAGAACCAAGTTTATGTACTTATTAATTGTCCATTTCTGGTCTAGGTGTGTACGCTTGGCCCGTTTTGAAAATGACAGAACAATATCCTTCATACCTCCTGATGGATCTTTTGATCTGATGACATACAGGCTCAGTATGCAGGTCCCTGTTTGCTTTTATATGTCTATCTTCAATCTTCTTCAGTGTTCTCCCTTGTCGTTGCTATTCTTCTATCGTTCTTGTTTGACAGTTATCATTTATCAGGTGAAGCCGCTAATTTGGGTGGAAGCCCAAGTGGAGAGGCATTCAAGAAGCCGAATAGAACTCACGGTGAAGGCGAGGAGCCAGTTCAAGGAACGCAGGTGCCCCATATGTTTCTAGGGCATTTTCTAGGACTATTCGTGCCCATTCCGGGTTTCACTTACTAAGTAGATTCCATGCAGTACTGCTACGAATGTGGAGATTGAGGTGCCTGTAACTTCAGATGCCACTAATCCTAATGTGCGAACTTCCATGGGATCTGCCACATATGCCCCAGAAAATGATGCCTTGGTCTGGAAAATAAGATCCTTCCCTGGTGGTAAGGTGTGGCCTAGAATCAAAAACTCCCTTTGCACCCTGCTTCTGATTCTTGTAAAATCTCATTTGCTGGTTGTATGGAGTTTGCCAGAAGTTTTGCATTTTGTTCACTCAGGTGTAATATGCTTCATCCGATTTTCTTCTTAATTCCTCAGGAGTACATGTTGAGGGCTGAGTTTACTCTTCCCAGCATAACCGCTGAAGAAGCAACTCCTGAGAGAAAAGCTCCCATCCGAGTGAAGTTTGAAATTCCATATTTTACTGTATCTGGAATACAGGTATCTGCTCATTTATTCATTCACCTGTTATATGTTTTCCTTTGTTTGTGTGAGATACGAGAGGAAGACAGAGATATTTTGATTAAATTGTTCTTGGACTTCACATATTTAGGTTCATCTGCTTCCTTTTATGCCATGTTTCATGGATTTCGATCCATGAAACATTTTTTCTAATAGATTGAAAATAACTTTCGTGTTTGCAGGTTCGGTATCTTAAAATTATAGAGAAAAGTGGATACCAAGCTCTCCCTTGGGTGAGATACATAACAATGGCAGGTGAATATGAGTTGAGACTTATCTAAGCCCGTGGACACCTTCCAGAGGACTCTCTGAAAACAATCTGGACTCGAGAATTTGAGATGGTCTGCCGGCCATAGGGTGCAATAAGTCATGCACTGGTGACTCTTCGACGACTTATTGCATCGGATGTTGCTTTGGGTGTTAGTATAAAATTGGTCTTCTTCGATTGCAGAACTATGAACATTTTGTCGAGTAGGTACAACTGTCAGAAATTGAATGTAGCCTGTGTTCTTCCCTCTAGTTTCGGGTAGAGAATCGTCGAAGGGGTGTAAGTTTCTGCCGTTTATGTTGCAGCAAACATTCAAGCATCTTCCCCGCGACAGCTGAAGGCTTGAGATTGAAAAGTTGACATTTTAAAAAGAAATGCTGCATTTTTAAATGGAAGCTAGATATTCATTAATTGTCCGTGTCTTCAGAAGTGTTGTATACATTTCATGTCCATGTTCGGGGCCACCTTTTCTTTAGTTCATGTTTCAAGTGCCCCTTGAAGCTGCTGTTCACCGTTCGCAGGAATTCATCTTATACATTACAGCCATTCTTCCCTCTTAAGGGTTGGGACCATCCTCGTTACCTTGTCATCTATCATGCACAAATATGAAACGGAAACACTTTTTTGTTTGTGTGTGTTTGCATGTTGTATGTACTTTTAACAAGGATGCCCAACCTTCCTGAACACTCCGGTGAACTTGGATCACTGTGGAGAATCACCATGGAAGTGTGCTTTCACCATTCTGTGCCCCGTCGCTTGGGGTTTAATTTTAACATTCAGGGCTGCCCCAGGGGTCATGACTAGCGATGTAAATAGATTGAATTTGGTTTGGGTGGATTAATACCATTTCTTATCCGCGAAAAGTTTACAAATGTGATATCTAGGTAATATTTTATTATTTTTGCGGGTATAAATATAAATATATCCATCACATGTACGAATATAAACGTGAATATTTGTATCCACTTAAAAAAAATGAGTTCACGTCTACATCTAATGGAATATGGGATACATGGCAAGTGAGAAAAAAGAAAATCAAATGATTTTTTTATTTTTAAAATAATTTTTAGTTTTATAATAATATTCTTGCAATTTTATCAAGAAAGTTAAATATATAGACCTAAAAAGATGGACAATAAGTTGACTTCACGTCGAAATTATAGATTCAACGTATATATTAAGTTATTAAGAATGAGTTTAGATCGGATATGAATTTGAGTGTATTAAATTTATATCCGATCTAAATATAAAATAAATATTTTTTAAAATATTTGAACTTGGATTTATATCTATTTATTTTGATAGTATCCGATTCATCACGAGCCTGACGCAGATAATTGAGTTAACGAGTATTTTTGACATCCCTGCTACGTTATCTTCTTATAGTTAGTTAATCTTTCTTCTCAGGGGCAATGGGTATGTGCTGTGTATTTACATGTAATTGTGTCATAAATCTTGTCTCGGGAGTTGCGGCATCTTCTTGTCGACTAGGTGTACTGCGTTATGGGATGCCTTACCTCCCATTATGCCATCTGCACAAGTGGCTGATGACTCGGCTAACGTTCTAACGAAGTCTGAAATTCGCAGTCACCGATCGTAATGGACGTGAATAAGATCATGGATCGACGACTCGGTCAGACTCGAGTTGACTCGGATATGTCGTATCATATTTGGAAAAAATTTGATACGGTACGAATCATCTCTAAGATCGGTCGAGTCGAGTCGAGTCGAGTCACAGTAAGAGAGAGAGAGAGAGAGAGGAGATGATACACGTCGAGTTAGGTCGAGTCGATTGTGACTCGGATGTATCGTACCGGATTAGGGAAGATCCGATCCGATACGGGATCACTGAGTCGACAAACTTTGAATAGGATGCGAACGCCCATCGTTCTTTTAGTCCACTTTGATAAACGGGTAAATTAGGAGCGGATATGTCATCACAGGTGACTCATCTCTAATTTATTATGAGTCGTTTATTTTATTATATTTATTAAATTTAAAATTTTTATTTTTTCTCTGATCGACTCCAATTAAAAAAAATTAAACAAGAATAAATTATCTCATCTTGAATAATCAACCCTAATCGAATTTATCACTGTATCAAAGTGACCCTGGAGTCCTTGCTAGTCTGCATGAGCAGACGGCGCCCTTATGCACGAGATTTTTACACCTTCGGCGCACGTTCATAGTAACCTGAGAATTCAAACCATGGTTTGCCGATTTGTGTGGATTGACATGAACTGACTCAAATTTCTCAACGTTTTGAGTCTCAAGATGAAATATTTGGGGAGCGAGAAAGGCTAAAAAAAGAGAGGAAAATTATCATTCTTAATTGTCAAATATTAAATATGTCATTATTATTAATCAAAAGTTTCCAATATATCACTAAGTGATGAAAATATCTCCGATGTTCGTATCAACTCCAAAACTTAAATATACTCACACAAATCTTAAAGATATTTTTATCATTTAATTATATATTTGAAACTTTTGACCGATAACAACGACAACTAAGGATGATACTTTTGATATTATAGAGTATATGTGAAAATAACCCAAAAAAGGTATGAATTCCACTCTTATTTTATTTTTTTAATATTTTATTTATTTTTAGGTCATAATACGCTTGCGAATGTGTAGCTACAGTACATGTTAGATGTGATGCAAATATTATTCAAAATAAGTGTAAAGAATTATATATTTGATTGTTTTTATTATTTTTAAATAGATATGTCTACTTCTCTGAACTCCTGTGGCCACCAAGGTGTTCGGTCAGTGTTCTCTTATATTCCTTCACCATCCTAACCATTAAGAACTGGCGCTGTAACCACACGCACGTAGGGAACGATCAGGCGGCAGCGACAACAGGTGGCCAGGAGCCGTTAGCCATGGAAGTTCTCCTCTCCGCCACCACCGCCACCGCCCTCCCCATTCTACGCTCCCCCCCTGCCCCAAAGCTCTCTCCGAGCTCCGTCTCCACGCCCCTCACCCTCCCATCACAACGTAGGAGCGGCGGGAGGAGAAACGGCAACTTCCTCAGCGGCGGAAGCGCTTGCTGGCGGGGCAACAAGGATAGGCGCCTCCCTCTCGTTATGGCCTCTGCGGGTTCCGAGTCCTCCTCTACGGTTTCCACGGCCACGGCCGACGCCATCCCGGCCAAGATGAAGGCTTGGGTCTACGGGGACTACGGCGACGTGGGCGTGCTGGGGTTTGACGAAGGGGTGTCGGTGCCGGAGGTGGGGGAGGACCAGGTCCTCGTCAATGTGGTGGCCGCGGGGCTCAACCCCGTCGATTTCAAGAGGCGGCAGGGCAAGTTTAAAGCCACCGATTCACCTCTTCCCGTGAGTCTACAACTTAATTCCCCTGTTCTTACATTTCTTTATCTTCTTTCTAGCTTGGTGTTCCATTGTTCTTCCTGTCAAGTCTCATGTTACTGCTAATGTGGTATACTGGTATTTGATGTACCCATTGTCACTGGAAAAGTTTTTTTTTTAATTTTCATAGTTAGTGTTGGCAAGGATTTCTTGATGATTATAAAAGTTCGGCTCGCACCAACTAATTCTTTCCCTTCCCCCATCATGTAAAGCTTTTATGTGGATCTATCAAATTGGGGGAATTTCCGTCCACCGGTATGTGAATTTATGTGGATTGTTTAGAGATGTGTCAATGTTTACTTCTAGTGATAGATTTTTAGAAACTGAATTTCTTCGAAAATATATTACCAGAAAATATTCTTTTAAAATTTTTACTTTTGTCCCTTTCATTCCTAATATGCAGCGTCCCACTGCTAGATTATTCTTTTATTCCTCCTTCAGAAACCCGTGTCTGCATCAGTTTCAGTAGGAAGATAGAATGCAGTTAAAACTATTATGATATACACCATTTTCTTATTATAACTGATGGCTTCCTGGGAAAGGGTCAACGTTTTGCTCCCATTTCCAGTTATGCATAGTGCAAGTGGCAATTCAAAGTAAGATAGTGAAACAGTTATTGCTATTGAAATCTGCCTTGTGTTCTACACATATTGTTTAGTGATTCGTTCTTATCCTTGATTCTTCCTGAGTCTGGATTTGTTGTAGACTGTTCCAGGTTATGATGTGGCTGGCATAGTAGTCAAGGTGGGTAGCCAGGTGAAGAGCTTAAAGGAAGGGGATGAGGTGTACGGAAACATTAATGAGAAGGCTCTTGAGAATCCCAAACAATTTGGGTCACTTGCAGAGTACACGGCAGTTGAGGAGAAACTGTTGGCATTGAAACCAAAGAACATAGACTTCGCACAGGCTGCTGGACTTCCTCTTGCTATAGAGACAGCTAATGAAGGTCTTGAGAGAGCTGGCTTCTCTGCTGGTAAATCCATCCTTGTTCTCGGTGGTGCTGGCGGAGTCGGGTCCCTTGTAATTCAGGTGAGTTTCTCTTGCACTTACTGCACAAAGAACTTCAGCATGGTTAGGCATAGTGTGTCCCCTGAAGGGAGTATTCTCTTAGTTCCTTTTGTGTTGCATAATGTATACAAGGTGCCATATTTACTATTACATCAAGTCTTAAATTGGTTACCAAAAGTTCTTGCTGCTGCTGAATGCCAATCTTTTATGTCAATGATACCTAGTTGTACCGAAACATACCAACCTCACAAGAAGATGCTATGTATGTTTTTGCTGTGTTATATGAAAGTGTAGCTATTTCAATATTGTTGCTTTGCTTCTCTCTTGATTCTCTGCTCTGTATACTCCTTCCCACAAAGTTCCAAGATTAAATAGAGCACCTGGTTGTCTACCCAGATCACGTTCCGACACATCTTTTTGATGCAACATTATGTACAAAAGCCTTCCATGTCGCACATTTCCTTTTCTTTTTCCGGTTATCATCTAAGATCTCTACCAAGATGAGTAGAATGCATTTATAATACCCCAAAAAAACAGTTCTTGTTGATTCTTATATTTTACATGTAGAAGCAAATTGAAACTGTTGTTCATTTCACTCTTTAGAGAGATTGGTCCAGTACAAATCTTCCAACTAGTGGTCATGTGGGCCAATTACTGCCAAGTTAGATAAAATAATTGTAGATCTCTGTCTTCTCTCCCAGAGTCTGAACAGGCAGGTTTTAGTTTGAGAATTTACCAGGACTTGCTTTTTTGTCTACATCAATATTTGCCCTTGGTTGTCATGATGTTGATCTGTCACCTTTTCTAGCAAATTGTAGGATAGTTCTGGAAGGTTACCACATGAAGTATTGGTGACCAATTGTGACTTTCCTTACTCCAAAATCAGTGGCAGGCATAAAACTTTTTCTCAAGGGGGCCAATTCTTAGATCATACTTTAGAGGGGGACTGGTTTAAAAATTACATGCATAATGACCTTTTTTTTAGATATGCATTGGATAAACATACAAGATTTACATTAGTTAGTGGGGGCCATGGCCCCTGCTGGCTGTCCTGGGTCCGTCCCTGTCTAAAATTTTCCTGCAAAGACCATTTAGTGAGCTTTTGAAATGTTTTTGTGGATCACCTTTCATCAAATGAATTTTCACATATTACATAATCTGCATTAGTTGGTTTGTGTGTCCTGTTGCTTTGTCTGGGAGCTCTAATTTTAGACAACTGATGAACTTAAATTTTACTTCTTTATCTCGTTTGCAGCTGGCCAAGCAGGTTTATGGAGCTTCAAGAGTTGCAGCCACCTCTAGCACGGGTAAATTGGACTTGTTGAAGAGCTTGGGAGCTGACTTGGCAATTGACTACACAAAGGACAACTTTGAAGAACTGCCAGAGAAGTTTGATGTAGTATATGATGCTGTTGGTATGTTTACATTAAATCCCCTTGTGTTCTCTTCAACGTTAATGCTTTGTATCTTTTTAAAGCATAGCTAAGATTGCATTTCCATGAAAGCACAGTGCCTCAACATGTGAGAGATAGGTGGGGATTGTCAAAATCATGAGCGGTTTACACAGGAAATGTCCACCCAGAAGAGTGTGGACATTAAACTTGGAAGAATTGGAAGTTAGCTGATCCATGGAATACTAGTTAATCTCTTCCATGCAGTATACCTGGACATCAAACACATGGAAGACCTGGATGGTTAACTTATTCATAGATGGCATTATCTTGTAAACGCTCACTGTGATGTTCATGGCTGCGAAGACCTCTCAGTGTTGCTCAACTTTGGAAGTGATTGCCTGTTTTTGGGTGTCCCCTCAGGTGGCGATCTCTACCAAGATAACCTACATATTTGTGGAACCCAGGAACAACTAGCTAGTCTTGCGATCGGTTAATGAACCCGTACCAATTGTGAGCCACTTTGTTAATTTATTTAACCTATAGCTCTATGCTGCATCAGCAAAAAAAACTGAGACACTTACCTCTTTCTTCATGGTTCTTCGGCCATGCATTTCACAAGATTCATGCTACCATTTCCATGTTTTCATGAAATTATGTTCTTCTTTTGCTGTGCGTATACATCCAATCGTTAATGCTATGATCCTGATCCCACATTTGTGTCTGAGCCTTGAGCACTCAGGGCTGTTTGCCTTCTCATCGCACTTAAAGCTCTTTAACCAATTTCATCTCTGTTGGAATGTTCTGATGGTAACCTTTTAGCAGCTTTTGCGTTCTTGCATCCCCCCCCACCCTCATCCCAGCCAGGGAACTAACTATAAAGTAACATTTGCAGGCCAGGGAGAGAAGGCTGTGAAGGCAGTGAAAGAAGGTGGCAGTGTTGTGGTCCTGACAGGTGCTGCAGTGCCCCCTGGTTTCAGGTTTGTTGTCACTTCTAATGGTGAAGCCTTGGCGAAGCTGAACCCATACCTGGAGAGCGGGAGAGTGAAGCCTTTGTTGGATCCTAAAGGCCCATTCCCATTTTCTCAAGTCGTGGAGGCATTTTCTTACCTTGAAACAGGGAGGGCAACTGGGAAGGTTGTCATATATCCTATACCCTGAGGAAAGACAACTCCAGATTTGTGTCCCATGCTTCACCCAGCATGTTTGGACCTTGTAGCAAAGAGGATGGTCTGACAAAGATCCTATACTGAGGATTTTGTGGGTTCACAGGCTTTTGTTTCTTTGCCACAGTTGTATGCTTGTGTTGTGTATCAGTTGTATGTAAGCTTCTCGAGAACATGAGACCTACCACTGTAGTTGAATAAAAGAAGTTAGAGCATAAAAGAAGTTAGAGGTATGATTGCAACTAGCCCCGTCAACGGAGCGGATATAAATCGGATACATGATTATTCGTATTTGCTCCGTTTTAAAATTAGAATTATCTGATTTTGATTTATTATCTGATAAATTATTTTATTATTTATTCATATTTAATTCAAATAAAAATTTAAATTATTTAAATTATTTGTTACAATTTTAAAATGTTCCACAAATTTAACATATTCTATATGAGATTATTCTCAATTTTAAGAATGGAAAAAATAATATTTAATAATATATATATATTATCAAATTTTATATTTTATAATATACTATTAAAAAATATACATATCATACGATATATGATATTACGAACAGATATTTTATAAAGCGAATAGTATGATGTCTGTATTCATTTCAATTTAAATTCGGATATTATCCGTATTCCAGAAAGTGGCTACGAATTCGAATATTACCTGTCAATATGAATTCATATTCGAAATAAATTTAAATGATATCTGAATCCGTTGATAGGTCTAATTGTAATCTCATTAAATGAGCTGCTGGTATTGTTGCACCGTGGAAATTAATTCAAAGATGTCCCGGAGTGGGGTATGTGGACGCACTTTTTCGAATGCTCATTATGTTGTTCGTTTATTCGGATGGTTGATTCGTTTATTAAATGCGTGGGCGTGCCAGTCACTAAGTGACAATTTATTCGGGCCCCGAAGAGCCCATAGTGCGCTCGATCTGAGTCGGTTAGACGATTGTGTAGTTCGTGTCAGGACCAAAACCCGCCGCGCCATAAAGGTCACGGCGTCATTTACATCCCCCATACGAGGGAATACCCTTGATTAATCTCCGGGATTCAGGGCCTCATGGCCAGGAAATTAATTGCATGAAAGGTCTATTACGAGGTATTGAAATTCTTGCACGAGGGCGAGAAGAAAACCATTCGAGATCATGTCGGTCGTGTACTGACCATTTAATGTTCGGACGAATGTCCGTCTCGAGAAAATCGCGGTTGTCGCGGGAAAACCGGAACGCATGTATGTCGAGGTACGGCAAATTTATTATTCGGAGGAACAGAAAACGTTCGGCTGAGCCTCGGTTGGAGCGGTCGAAAATCAGTAAATCTGTTGGCCCGATGCAAGAGCAAGCTACGACGATATTGCGGTGGGCCCCCCGCGGTCGAAACAAGACTTGCATGAGCGTCATTAATATTTTTGATGCTAAGGGGCAACGGGGGGATATCCCTTGAATCAGCTGGAAAGCCCTGTGTCTAGGGAAGCGAACGTTCGAAACGTATCGGTCATTCAGGAGACCGTTTAATATTCGGACGGGTGTCCGGCTTGAGAATATCATAATCGTCGCGGGAGGACCTGGAACATATGTATGCCGGGATACGGCAAATATATTATTCCGAGACACTGAAAACACTTGGTTAAATCTCGGTTAGTGTAGCAGGAAACTAGCGAATTTATTAGCCCGATACGAGATCGAGTCAGGACCATACCGAGGGGGCGCCTCCCGTGGTCCAAACGGGGCTTGCGTGGGCATCATTAATGTTCCCGGTGCCGGAGGGTAACGGGGAAGAGTCCCGGGACTAGATTCCAAAACCAAAACATGTTCGGAGGGAGCGAGCTATAGGCCGAGGGTGTGGGTCAGACAATGACCATAATCGGGACGGACCCGAGGTCCAAGCATAGCCCACGAAGGCCTTATTGATATTCCCATGTATAGGGTCCAGGGATGACAGGAGCCATCTCGTTTTGTTCCGATTTTGTCGGTCACTCACGGACCATTTTATGTTCGACAAAGGTCCGTATCGAAGGTACGACGTAAACGGAGACGAAGCCGTTCAAATGTATGCCGAGTTTACGGCAATCTTAATGAAAGAGCGGGAACGAATCCCAACGGGAAAGCATCCGGTTTGATAGACTATCGGCCCAGAGCAATGTCAGATTACGGCCATATTGGAATGGCTCTCAAGGTCCGAACCCGAATGGGGGAGGCGGCGTTAATGTTCCCTTTATACCGGGTCATGAGGAGAATGAGACTGCGGAGCGGAGCTCATCGTCTTTATTATTATTATTATCCCTATCATTACTATTTATTATTTCTTTATATTTTTTTGGTGAGTTTTTTATTATTTTTCATTTATTATCATTTATTATTATTATTATTATTATTTACTTATTTATTTATTATATTCTTTTTATTGAATCGGCAATTATTATTACGTATTTCCCCCTTTTATTATTATAATTTTATCATTATTATTATTATTTATCCCCTTTTATTGTTATCACTACACAAATTCCCTCCTTTCCTGTCATTATTATTATTGTATTCACCCTCTTCTGATTGGAGGTATGGTGGAGTGAAAGTTGAGTGTACCGCTAGAAGCTGAGGGGTGCACCGCTGAAGACCGGGGAGTGCACCGCTGAAAAGAAATGCAGGTGGGCTGGGGTGTACCGCTGGAAGACCTAGGAGTGTACCGTTGAACACAAGAGGGGAGCTGGGGTGTACCGCTGGAGGGTAAAGGGAGTGTACCGTTGGAGGGTAAATGGGGTGAAGGATGTATGCCGCAGGAGGTTGAAGGTAGGCGTACCGCTGAAGGGTGAAGGATGCGTACCGCTTTAGGATGGGAAGTGTATGTCGCTGGAGAATTCAGGAAGTGTGCCGCTGGAGGCACAGGAACGTGCCGCTGGGCACTTGCAGGGGTGTGCCGCTGGAGGGAAGTGTGTGTCGCTGGAGAATTCAGGAAGTGTGCCCGCTGGAGAGTTGGGAAGTGTACTGCTGGGGGGTTGAGAGTGTGTCGCTGAAGGATTGAGGAGGGCCAGGGTTCGAGAGGAGATTCCTTATCCAGTTCATGTCTTAACAAGAATTCTGAATAGCTAAACTTTCAATTCCCTGTCGTGAGATCGGGTCCTAAGTCATATTCAACAGTGCAGTCCCTGGAGCCTTGTTCAGTTCAATTCCTGGAGCTTTAAGCGGTCCTCTTAGTTGGTTAGATTGTTGTTACTGTTGTTGACTTTATTTGTTTGTTGCTTCCTTTTGTCTTTTAACTTATTGTTATTTCTGACAAAAATTGGGCAGCATCTCCCCTTGACCCGAGATGGAAGGGGATAACAAGGGACATACCCACAAGGAGTGGCATGAACCAACAATTTAAGGTGTGTGCCTAGGCAGTCACCTTTGGGAAAACTTCGAGAAACTTGGAGAAAGCGCCGGGAAGCCAGTAGGCTGATACAAGCCACGAATGCATCAGAGGAATGACAATCAAGGTGTGCCGCTGAGGCAGTCTAAGGGTGTGCCGCTAAGCAGACCAATAGTGGAGGTGTGCCGCTGAAGGCCCGTAGGGGCAAAGGCAGGCAGATGTGCCGCTAGAGCTGAAAAGGGGGGAGGGCTAGATGGGGAGATCAGGCCCTTGGGAAGAGCCCAAAGGGACCATGCAACGCCCTCGAGCAACCTGGGACTGTGGCCATGAGGGAGGACTCCGAGCTCACAGAAGCACCACTCACTGGTCAAATGAGCTCTGAGGGGACCTCAAGGAGCGGACGATTATACAGGAAACCATCAATGCACTGAAGGGGAAAGGGGTGGGTTGAGAACACACAAGCAAGTGGACAAAACAAACATACAGTTTATTCATGAAGAAACCGTGAGGGGGTTACATGCTCAAGGAAAACTAAGAGAGAAGGAAAGAAAACAAAGTAACGAGGCAGTGAGGGGTGAATGTAGCCCCTCCCGCTACATTGGAATCTCTCTCTCCCTCTCCTCTTCCCTTCTACTTCCTTCTTTCACTCGGACGGTGGCCGTGCTCTCTTCACCTCTTCTCTCTTCATCTCTTCTCTCTTCCCACATGGGTGGCGGTCGGAGCAGCCGGGGAGGGCAGCCCCTTTTCTCTTCTTCTCTTCTCCTCTCTCTTCGCACAGACGACGGTGGTCGGAGCGGCAGTGAGGGATGAGAAGCAGGAGCCCCCCTCTTCTTCTTCTTTTCTCCTTCTTCTTATTCTGCCCTCCGGGAGCTCCTCTTCGCATCCTCCTTTTTCTTCTCTTTGTGAGGGCTTTTTATATATGTGTCGTCGACGGGGGAGACCTCATGATGGCGCTGCCATCCGAGGTTGACCCGAGTCCCATCCTTATTAGGTAGAGGTCCCCTTCGTCCAACCGGAAGACGACACCTAGGCATGGGGTTAGCTGGCGTTGAAATGGCCATGCTGCGCGCCAAGGGGCTCCTCCAGTGACTGCTATGTATCTTGTCGGTCTGTACCGTTCAAAGGAATTTCACGCTGTGCCGCTGGGGGCTGAAGGGTTGTGCCGCTGAGGCGCAAAACACCCGTGCCGCTGGGGGCTGAGGGGTCGTGCCGCTGAGGGGCAGGACGCCCATGCCGCTGGGAGACACCAAGAAGGGTGTATCGCTGGGGCAGCTGGCAGCGTACTGCTGGGGCACTTCAACGGGTGTGCCGCTGGGGCATTCGGCAGCGTGCCGCTGGGTATATCTGCAGGGGACATTGCGCCGCTGGGACATGCTGGAGGAGCGTGCCGCTAAACGGCCACTCAGGCGTGCCGCTGGAAGGCCTCAGGCCCGTGCCGCTGAAGGCGTTAGGGCCGTGCCGCTGGGGGCATCTGAAGGCCCTGAAGGTGTGCCGCTGCAGGCCTTCGCAGGGGTGTGCCGCTGGGCACTTGCAGGGGTGTGCCGCTGGAGGCACAGGAACGTGCCGCTGGACACTTGCAGGAGCGTGCCGTTGGAGGCACAGGAGCGTGCCGTTGGGGCCTTCTTTTCTTCTTTTCATCTTCTCTTCTCTTTTCTTCTCTTCTTTATTCCCCTGCACGTAAACATGGGGTGAGAATTTTTTAGTGTCCACAAATGCCCCCCAGTCGTAGACAGCGCGAGAGAGGGACGAGAGAGCGGGGCCTGTGGGTGCATTCCGACTAAGAGATTCATCAGCATGACGAGGGGAGCGGGTCTGTGGGCCGAAGTTAAGGTCGAGAAATCAAGCCATGTGGGACAAAACCCGGGAGGCAGGCTATGAAAGCCGAAGTTATTGGAAAGCGGGCTACGAGGACTGAAAAGAAGGGTTTATTCCTTTGAAGGTCTGGATGACAGGTCCAAATCGAAAAGGGGTATTCGTCACCCGAAAGGGATGGAGAGAAGAGTTTGTTGATTCAATGATCTGGACGGAAGGTCCAAATCAAAAGGGATTGTTCGTCACCTGAAGGGATAGAGAGAGAAGTTTGTTCATACAATGACCTGGACAGTAGGTCCAAGTCAAAGGGGTATTCGTCACCCGAAAGAGATGGAGAGAAGAGTTTATTGATTCAATGATCTGGACGGAAGGTCCAAATCAAAAGGGATTGTTCGTCACCCGAAGGGAGGGAGAGATGGTCAAGTCGCTGACAAGGGCTAGTGTTAGCGCAAGTAAAAGGGGATGATTCCTTACCCGAACGGCAGGCTCGGGCTAGGGTGAAAGGTTGTTTTGTTCTTTAACATGCCGGGGGAACCGGCCAAGAAAGGTCTTTTAGTTCTCCAATTGGACGGAAGGTCTACAAGCCAGATTGGAGAAAGAGAGTCCCTTATTCTTCGGATGCATGGAGAGTCCGGGCTGAAGTGACAAGGATATGTTCATTCTCTAACTAGACGGAAGGTCTGATCTGGAGTGAAAGGATCTTTTTATTCTCTAGCCGGGCGAAAGGTCCGATCTAGAGTGGAGATAATCTTTTTGTTCTCTAGCTGGATGGCTGGTCCGAGCTAAAGTGAAGAGTGTATTTTTTATTCTCTAGCTAGATGGAAGGTCCGGGCTAAAGTGAAAGGGATCTTTTTATTCTCCAACCGGACGGAAGGTCCAATCTAGAGTGGAGAGCATCTTTTAGTTCTTCAGTCGGACAGAGGGTCCAAACTAGAGTGAAAGGATCTGATATTCTTTAATGCGTCGGGAGCACCGGTTGTGAAATTTGAACTCGGGAAAGTGGACCGCACGGGCCAGAATCGGTATTGCGAAAGTAGGCCGTGAAGGCTGAAATCGGGGAAGCAGGCTACCAGGGCCGAAGTTGGGAAATTAGCTAGCCGCAAGGGCAGGAAGGTAGGTCATGGGGGCCAAGATTGGGCTCCACGAGCCAAAATTGGGGAAGACAGGCTATGATAGCCAAAATTGATTGATTTTTTTTGATGATTTTTATTATTATTATTCATTTCTTCATCCAAGCATGCAGGCATCCGTTAGCAGGCATAACATAAGTATAAGTAAAGTAGCCCCCTCTATAGGAGAAGGGATAGGGACATCGCCCACAATTCGCAGACACGGTGCGGGCCACGAGGCACAACTAAGGGGTGGTGCACCCATCAAGAGGACATCGCATGTCTTGCATGCACAGCTCAAGTTCATGCATTTCACCCGAGGCAATTCTCTGTGGCATGGCAGTGCAAAAGTGTGAACAAAGGGCCCTAACCATAGGGATATGCAGATTTTCCTGGTGACACTCGAGGATCACTCTAGCGCCTACACACTGGTCTCAGGCTCTTGACTTTCGGTAGCTTCACACAGCCCCCATCTGTTTATTTTGGTAGCGGATTTCACCGTTCGGCGCGAGTCTCCTCATGTGTCTCAATGGGGATTCCTGGCTACTAAGATTCGGCCTTATTGTAATTCTATTATGGATTTCACCGTTTGGCGCGAGTCTCCTCATGTGTCTCAATGGGGATTCCCGGCTACTAGGCTTCGTCCTTGTTGCAATTCGCTTCACCATTTCGCGCGAGTCTCCTCATGTGTCTCAATGGGGATTCCCGGCTACTCGGATTCACGTTTCTCTCTTCTTCCTTTTTGCATCTCTTTTTTTTCTCTCCCTCTCTCTCTTTTTTTTTCTCTTTTTTTTACAGTGGGGGTAGGCAGCTTTTTCCTCACGATTACCTTCCACGCGAGTGCAGGAATTCAAGCATCCGTAGAGTGCTAAGAAGAAATTCGGGCAATCTCTATGGTTGAAAGCTATTGAACACGTTAAGTGCGGAATGGGAGCGTTGTCTCAGGTTTATTTTGTGAGTTGGGCTTAGCAATTTAGCCATGACTCTTCCCCTTGATGTGTGCACCCGTCATAATTGGGTTCCCTTCGAGCGTATGCCGTGACGCACGTGCATCCGGAATCGGGGCACTATTATTTAGCAAGGAAACAAGGTCCTATAAAATTTCAAGGAGGTGTTGTGGATGCACTAAAATGCTCTTATGCAAGTAGTTCGTCTATTAAGTGCGTGGGCGTACCAGTCACAAAGTGACAATTTATTCGGGCCCCGAAGAGCCCATGGTGCGCTCGATCTGACTTCGTCAGACGATTGTGTAGTTCGTGTCGGGACCAAAACGCGCCGCGCCATAAAGGTCACGGCGTCATTTACATCCCCCATACGAGGGAACACCCTTGATTAATCACCGGGAATCAGGGCCTCATGGCCAGGGAATCGATTGCATGGAAGGTCTATTCCGAGGTATTGAAATCCTTGCATGAGGGTGAGAAGAAAGCATTCGCGGTCATGTCGGTCATGTGCTGACCATTTAATATTCGGACGAATGTCCGGCTCGGGAAAAGTGCGATCGTCGCGGGAAAACTGGAGCATATGTATGCCAGGATATGGCAATTTATTGTTCAGAAGAACGGAAAACGTTCGGCTAAACCTCGGTCAGAGCGGTCAGAAACCAGTAAATCTGTTGGCCCGGTGCAAGAGCAAGTTACAACCATACTACGGTGGGCCCCCCGCGGTCGAAATAAGACTTGCATGAGCGTCATTAATATTTCCGGTGCCAAGGGGTAACGAGGGAATATCTCTTGAATCGGCTAAAAAGCCATGTGTCTAGGGAAGCGGACGTTCGAAACGTGTCGGTCATTCGGGAGACCGTTTAATATTCAGACGGGAGTCCGGCTTGAGAATATTGTAATCATCGCGGGAGGACCTAGAACACATGCATGCCGAGATACGGCAAGTTTAGTATTCTGAGACACCGAAAACATTCGGTTAAATCTCGATTAGTGTAGCAGGAAACTGGTAAATCTATTGGCCCAATGCGAGATCGAGTCAAGACCATACCGGGGACGCCTCCCGTGGTCCGAACGAGGCTTGCGCGGGCATCATTAATATTTCCGGTGCCGGAGGGCAACGGGGGAGAGTCCCAGGACTAGACTCCAAAATCGAAAACGTGTTCGAAGGGAGCGGGCTATAGACCGAGGATATGAGCCGAACGGCGACCACAATTGGGACGGACCCGAGGTCTAAGCATGGCCCACGGAGGTCTTATTGATATTCCCATGGAAGGGGTCCAGGGGTGGCGAGGACCATCTCGTTCTATTCCGATTTTGTCGGTCACTCACGGACCTTTTCATGTTCGGGCAAGGGCCCATATTGAAAGTACGACGTGGATTGAAACGATCCCGTACAAATGTATGCCGAGTTTACGGCAGTTTCAATGAAAGAACGGGAACGAATCCCATTAGAATGAATCCGATTTAACGGGCTATCGGCCCGGAGCAATGCCGGCTCACGACCATGTCGGGGAGGGAGCCGTCGGCCATATTGGTTGCTCACGGGTCTTTTCATGTTCAGACACAGGTCCGTAATAGAAACGCGACGAAAATCGAGGTGAACCCGTTCAAATGTCTGCCGAGCGTGCGGCAATTTTAGTAGTGGCTCGGAAAGGATCCGGCCTGAGAAATGAGTCCGGTTTAATCGGAATGTCAGCCCGAGGCGAGGTCGGGCCATGGCCATTTCGGGATAATTCCCAAGACTCAGGCCCAACTTGGAAGGGCGACATTGTTGTTCCTTCAGCACCGGGTCACGAGAGAGACGGGGCTGCAGAGTGGATTTTACCATTTTTTATCTGGGTTTTAAATTATATATATATATATATATTTATTACTTATTTCCCTCTTATGTATTTATTCTAAATTATTTATCCGTTTTATTTATTATTATTACGATTATATTTTCTCTCCTTTTTTGTTTATTATTATTTTACATTTTTTGTTTATTTCATATATATATTCAGATTTATTTATTCATCATAGTTTTTATTAATTTTATTATTATTATTATTATTATTATTATTATACATATTCTTCTGGAGAGAGAGTGGGCCGCTGGAGGGCCAAACGGGGGCTAAAGGAGCGTGCCGCTGAAGGTAGAAGGGTGCACTGCTGAGGTGGGCTGAGGGAGTGCGCCGCTGAAGGTTCGCGGGAGGTGTACCGGGGAAGGGCTTGGCCAAGGGTGCCGGCGAAGGGGCAGGTGTGGTGGCTATGGGAGGCGTACCGGTGAAGGAGCCTTAGGTGTGCCGGCGAAGGGCCTGGGCGAGGGTGCCGGCGAAGGGTTGAACAGGGGAGAGCGTGCCGACGAAGGGGTCACGGAAGCATGCCGTCGAAGGAGCTTGAGGGCGTACCGCCGAAGGGCTGGAGCAGGCGTGCCGCTGAGCGCAGGGGGAGCGTGTCGGCGAAAGGCCAAACGAGGCGTGCCGGGAGAAGCTGGGCTGGGGCGTGCCGGCGAAGGGCGCTGTAGGGTGTACCGGCGAAGGGCGTGCCGGCCAAGGGTGGCCAGAGGGGCGTACCGGCGAAGGGCATGGGGAGCCCACTCCTCCTCCGTTTCTTTTAAAGCTTTTCTTTTCTTCTTTTCTGATTTTATTAAGTTTACATGGGTTTCTTCTTTTCTTCTCTTGATTAACTTCCATTCTTTCTCCAATGAGGACAAATGTTCAAGTTGTTTAGTTGTCGTTCGATTTGATTCTCTTTGAGTTGGTTGTGGTCCCTTTGCTTTGGTTAAAGCGTTTTACCATTGTTCTCTTTTTTTTTGTTTGTTGTTATTTTTTATCTTGTTAACATGTTATTGTTTCTAACAAAAATTTGGCAGCACCTCCCCTTGACCCGAGCGTAAGGGAGATACAGGGAACGCGCCCACATGGAGTGGCAGAACCCGACAACTGGAGGTGGGCGCCCGAGAGCGGCAACACCTTAATAAAACCTCGGAAAACTCGGAGGGACCGGCGAGTGGAAGACTACTCCTAGGACTGGCCAAAGAGGGAGTGCACCGGGCAAGAAGGAGGGGCGAGTGTGCCGGGCAAGGGCCGATGGGGTGTGCCGGTGAAGGCCTGATCAGGCGCGCCGGCGAAGGGTTCAAAGAGGGCGTGCCACTAAAGGCACGACTAGGCGTGCCGTTGGAGGCACAATCAGGGCGTGCCGTTGAAGGCACGACTGGGGCGAACGAAAGCGAAAACGCTTGGCAAGAAGTAAACCCTAAAGAAGGAAAAAAAAGAAAGGGGCGTGAAACACCGAAGGATGCAGACACGGAAGAGATGCCTGAGGAAGACGCCCAAAAATATTTGCAAGCCTTCTATTTCTATTCTTACAAGAAAAATGTCCCGAGGGGACTAATACATTGCAACATCGGCAAAATAGGGAATGAAAGGAAAGAAAGAGAAAAAAAGAAATACAACGGGGGGAACGGAGCGTGGACTCCCCCTCCCGGACCTCACTCCCTCTCTCCACCCACTCTTCTTCTCTTTTTCTCTTCACACAGACGGTGGTGGTGGGTGGAGCGACGAGCTCCTCTTCTTCTCTTCTTCTTCTTCTCTTCTCCTCTTCGCACAGGCGGCGGCGGTAGGTGGAACGGCCAATTCCTCTTCTTCTCTTCTTCTTCTTCTTCTTCTCTTCGTGTGGACGGCGGTGGCGGGTGGACGGAGCAGCAGGAAGGGGGAGGCGGAGCCTCCCCTCCTCTTCTTTCTTCTCTTCTTCTCTTCCCCTCTTCCCTCTTCTTCTCTTCTGCATGTGTGTGTGTCTCCCTCTTCTTTGTTGTCTCCTCCTCTTCCCCCCCTGTTCGTAACGAAGGAGAGGGGTTTTTATACCCCACACGGTGGAAGCGTTCGAAGGCGGGAGGCGTCCGAAGTGCATTTAATGGGAGTTGACTCCCTTGTCCTGGGTGGCAGGAGGAGTAGGCAACGTGGCTCAACCTCCGGCCGACACCTCGGGCAACCCACTACGCGCCAAGGATACGCAGGGCATGGGCGTCACGTCGTTCGGCCGTTGAAATGCCTTCACGCTGTGCCGCTGGCGGGCTCAAGAAGTGTGCCGCAGGAGGGCCAAAAGGGCGTGCCGCTGGAGGGGCAAATGGCCGTGCCGCTGGGGCTTGCCATGGTGTGCCGCCGAAGGGCTCCACGGGAGTGTGCCGCTGGAGGACCCTGGAGGGTGTGCCGCTGGCGCTCCCTGGGGGTGTGCCGCTGAAGGCCCTTGGGGGTGTGCCGCTGAGAGGGGCCAGGGGCGTGCCGGTGAAGGCCCAGGGGTGTACCGCTGAAGGGCCAAAAGGCTGTGCCGCTGAAGGACCCAGGGGCGTGCCGCTGGAAGGCCAAGGGCTTGTGGACGCACTTTTCGTTCGTTTATTATGCTCGTTTGTTTGGGAATGGTTGATTCGTCTATTAAGTGCGTGGGCGTGCCAGTCACTGGAGTGACAATCTTTTCGGGCTCCGAAGAGCCCATGGTGCGCTCGATCTGACTTCGTCAGACGATTGTGTGGTTCGTGTCGGGACCAGATCCCGTCATGTCATAAAGGTCACGACGTCATTTACATCCCCCATACGAGGGAACACCCTTGATTAATTACCGAAATTAGGGGCCCTGCTGCCGAAAGAGATAATACTAACTGCGCGAAAAAGAGACAGGAATAAATCACACCAAAGTCCGCATTAGGATTCGAGCCGCTGGCCATGTCGGTCACTCGTGGACCTTTTCATATTCGGACACGGGTCCGTGATAAAAACTAGACGAAAAACCGGGACGAATCCGTTCAAATGTCTGCCGAATGCACGGCAATTTTAATAACGGCCCGGAAGGGCTCAGGGGCGAGAAACGAATCCGGTCTGATTGGAATGTCGGCCCAAGACTAGGTCGGGGCCTGGCCTTGTCAGGATGATTCCCAAGACTCGGACCCGGCCTGAAAGGGCTGCATTATTGTTCCTTCTGCGTCGAGTCACGGAGAGAGGGGGCTGCAATGTGGAATTATTAATACATTATATTGTTTTATCATTGTTGTTCTTACTACTCCGTTGCTTATTCCTCTTTCCATATCTGTTCCGGGTGATTTCCCTCATCTTGCTCCTTGTCATTATTACCCTTTTTATTATCATTATTATTATTGTCACCTATTTCATTCATCATCTTTTTTCTTTTATGAATCTGTTCAGATTTATTTATTCACCATGATTTTTTTTATTAGCTTGTCAGTGCTACCTCTACATATCGGTATGTACATGTATTTTTTTTGTTTTGGGGGGAGAGTCAGCCCTTGGCAGATTAAAAGGGCTAAAAGGGGGGTGTACCGCTGAAGAAAGGTGGGCCGAAAGTGTGCCGGCGAAAGGCTGGAGATGTGTGCCGTTGAAGGGCTTAAGGAGGGTGCCGCTGAAGGGCTGAAGGAGGTGTACCGCTGGGGTGATGGTTGGAGAGTGTACCGGTGAAGGGAGAAGAGGATGCGCCGGGGAAGGCACCGAGGAGAGTGTGCCGGCGAAGGTAGAAGAGTGTGTGCTGGGGAAGACTCAGAGTCTATACATGGACGGGTTACTGCGACACGAAGTCTATACATCGGCTATTTGCTGCACACAAAGTCTATACATCCTGCTCAAAGTCTATACGTTGGCCAGCCCAAAGTCTGCACATTGGCCAGCTCAAAGTCCATACATTGTTCAGCTCGAAGTCTATACATTGACCCTTGGCTGCAGTTCAAAGTATGTACGTTGGCCAGCTCAAAGTCTGTACGTTGGCCAACTCAAAGTCTATACATTGTTCATTGGCTGCAGCTCAAAGTCTATACATTGCAGCTCAAAGTCTATACGTTGGCCAGCCCAAAGTCTGCACATTGGCTAGCTCAAAGTCCATACATTGTTCAGCTCGAAGTCTATACATTGACCCTTGGCTGCAGTTCAAAGTCTGTACGTTGGCCAGCCCAAAGTCTGTACGTTGGCCAACTCAAAGTCTATACATTGTTCATTGGCTGCAGCTCAAAGTTTATACATTGCAGCTCAAAGTCTATACATTGGACAGCCCAAAGTCTATACATTGGCCCTTGGCTGCAGTTCAAAGTCTGTACAATGGCCAGCCCAATGTCTATACGTTGGCCAACTCAAAGTCTATACATTGTTCACTGGCTGCAGCTCGAGGTCTATACATTGCAGCTCAAAGTCTGTACATTGACCAGCCCAAAGTCTGTACATTGGACAGCCCAAAGTCTATACATTAGCTCTTGGCTGCAGTTCAAAGTCTATACATTGGCCAGCCCAGAGTCTATACATTGTTCAGCTCAAAGCATATACACCGCCCCTTGGCCGCAGTTCAAAGTCTATACATTAGCCAACCCAAGGTCTGTACGTCGGCCAGCTTGAAGTCTACACATTGCGGTTCAAGGTCTGTACATTGTGAAGTCTACACATCCTCCAGCTCAAAGTCTGTACAGAGTCCAAAGTCTATATGTTGTGCATACTTCACTGTCTACATTGATACAACCCTTCAGGTAAAGTCTATACATTTCTTGTGTTCATGCATCAACCTGCCGAGTCTGCAGACGGAGAGGAGGGGTGTGCCGGCGAGGGGCCAAGAGGATGCATCGTTGAAAGGCTGAGGGGGTGTACCGCTGAGAGGGGCGATGGCTGGGGAGTGTACCGGCGAAGGAGGGCGGAGGTGTGCCGGGGAAGGGGAAAGAGTGAGGCGGTGTGAGAGGGATGAGTGTGTGTGTACCGCTGAAGAGGGGTGTGAAGGCGTATCGGTGGAGGTCCAAAGGAGGTGTACCGGTGGAGGAGTATGGTGGTGGGAGTGTGCCGGTGAAGGCTGGAACAGGCGTGCCGCTGAAGGTTGAGAAAGGTGTACCGCTGGAGGTAGTGAGGTGTGCCGCTGGGGGGGTTGAGAAGGCGTGCCGCTGGGGATGGAGAAGGGTGTACCGCTAGGGGCTAGTGGGTGTGCCGCTGAGACTGGCGCGAAGTGTACCGCTGGGGGTGATGATTTAGGGTGGGGAGTGTCAAAGAGGATCCGCTCTCCCTCTGTTTATTTTAAGGCTTTTCTTTTCTTCCTTTCTTGATTTTCATGTAGTCTTATATAAATTTCTCCTTTCCTTTATTCTGTTCAGCCTCTTCTCGCGGGTCGGACGTTCGGTCTGCCATGTTGTTAATCGGTTTAGTCCTCATCATGCCACCGGTAGTAGGTTGCTTAGTCGGAAAGTTTTATCATTGATCATTCCATTCATTTGTTGCTTCCTTTTGCCTTTTAATGTCTTATTATTTTCTGACAAAAATTCGACAGCATCTCCCCTTGACCCGGGCGTAAGGAAGATAAAGGGAACGCGCCCACATGGAGTGGCGGAACCCAACTACTAGAGGTGGGCGCCCGAGGGCGGCGACACCTTAGTAAAACCTCAGAAAACACGGGAAAACGACGATCCGAAGACCACTCGGGCCTAGATAGGGTGGACTGGGGGTCAGCCAGGGCGTACCGGGCTAGGGCAGGGCCAGGCGTGCCGCTGAGGCACTAAAGGGGAGGTGTACTGCTGAGGGGCTGCTATGTGTGTGCCGGCCAAGGGCCGGAAGGGTGTGCTGCTGGGGGCTGCTTTGGGTGTGCCGGCCAAGGGCCGGAAGGGTGTGCCGCTGGAGAAAGATGCAGGCGCACCAAATCAGAGCTCCAAAAGGGATTGGCCTGCCGACTATTGGGGCGGGGCGTTAAATCGATCAAACCCACAGAGGCTCCCGGCAAGAGGGAGAAAGGCTAAGGGGGCAGACACTGATGAAGGTACTGGGCTTCGGAGGAGGAGGTTCGTGACCTCGAACCGCTCAAGATGGCACCACACCTGGTGGAAATCGTCGGCATGAGTGCTGAACGAGAACACCAGAAAGCGATGGGAATGACGGCCAAACATGCTGTGGTCTAAAACAACGAGACAAAGAGAAAACCCACTGAGGGAGGGGGGAATGATCTTCATTCATGGGAAACAAAGGGCCGTAGCCATCCATGTACATTACAAAGCACGCCCGCGTCAAGGCTACGAGCAAGAAAGAAAACCAAGGAACAAAAGAAAAGGAAGAAGAAAACAAGGAAACAACGTAAGGGAAGGTGTTGGGGATCGAAGCAGGGACAACCGTCCACTGCTCTTTCCCCCGCACCTTCCCCTGCTACATTCAACTCTCCCTCTCTTACTCTCTTCTCTTTCTTCTTGTCGGTGGCTCCTGTTCGTCTCTTCTCCTCGTATCTCCTCTCTGCCTCTATTTCTGTCTCTATGTGTGTTCTCCTTCTCCGTTCTCTCTGTCTCCCTCCTCCTTTTCTCTGTCGGAATGGGAGGGATTTATACTCCCAGCAGCGGGAGCCCTCGAGCACGGCAGCCGCAGGCGGGAAGCGGCTGGTGATCATGGGGTTTGACTTCCCCCGTCCTGGCTGTCAGGGGAATAGCCTGCATGGCCCAATCTCTGATCGACACCTCGGACAGCTCACAGCGCGCCAAGGATACGTAGGGTATGGGCGTCACGTCGTTTGGCCATTGAAAAGCCTTCACGCTGTGCCGCTGGCGGGCTTAAGAAGTGTGTCGCTGTAAGACACTGTAAGCGTGCCGCTGAAGAAGGCAAAAGGCGTGCCGCTGAAGGTTGCCCAAGCGTGCCGCTGAAGGGAGCAAACAGCGTGCCGTTGAAGGCCCCCCCTTGGGGGTGTGCCGTTGGAGACCCCTGGGGGGTGTGCCGTTGGAGACCCTTAGGGGGGTGTGCCGTTGAAGGCCCCCCTGGGGGTGTGCCGTTGAAGACCCCTGGGGGGTGTGCCGTTGAAGGCACCCCCTGGGGGTGTGCCGTTGAAGACCCATGGGGGGTGTGCCGTTGAAGGCCCCCCCTGGGGATGTGCCGTTGAAGGCCCAAACGGGCGTATTTCTGAGCCCGTTCTGAGCACGTTGTGAGCACGAGTCGTGGCCCGTTTAATTTTCTCCGTGGCCCGTGGTTTGTGAGGCCCTTGGTGGTTGATTTCTCTTCACTGTCGTGACTCTGGAGACAGCCTCACGGCAGTGTGTGCATGTTCGGGGAATCCGGACAACCAGCATCTCCGGGGCTTCTTCCCTTAGTTCCATTGTTGATGCTGGGTCGAACGGGCTCTGGGTGTGTAATTTTTGGTGTCCACAAATGCCCCCCACCCACGGGTAGCGCAGGCGAAGGATGAGCCAGGCGGTGCCCGTGGGTGCACTGGTCTCCTTATTTCTATTCGTCGGTGCCGACAGGGTATCGGGAGCCGACATGACTTGTTTGTCTCTTCTTTTCTTCGCTAGCGCCGGCGGGGTGCCGGGCATTGACACGGTTTATCGATCTCTTTGTCTCTTTGTCAATATCAACGGGGTGTCGGGAGCTGACCTGGTTTGTTGATCTCTTGGTCTCTTCGTCAGGGCCGACAGGGTGTCGGGAGCCGACCTGGTTTGTTGATCTCTTGGTCTCTTCGTCAGTGCCGACAGGGTGTCGGGAGTTGACCTGGTTTGTTGATCTCTTGGTCTCTTCGTCAGTGCCGATAGGGTGTCGGGAACCGACCTGGTTTGTTGATCTCTTGGTCTCTTCGTCAGTGCCGACAGGGTGTCAGGAACCGACCTGGTTTGTTGATCTCTTGGTCTCTTCGTCAGTGCCGACAGGGTGTCGGGAGCTGACCTGGTTTGTTGATCTCTTGGTCTCTTCGTCAGTGCCGACCGGGCGTCGGGAGCTGACTTGGTTTGTTGATCTCTTGGTCTCTTCGTCAGTGCCGACAGGGTGTCGGGAGCTGACCTGGTTTGTTGATCTCTTCTTTTCTTTTCTTCTTTTCTCTCTTCTTTTTTTTTTGAACCACATTACCGATACAAGCGCCCTTTCGGGTTTTCGCCAGTAGTTGACCTGGTTTGTTGATCTCTTGGTCTCTTCGTCAGTGCCGATAGGGTGTCGGGAACCGACCTGGTTTGTTGATCTCTTGGTCTCTTCGTCAGTGCCGACAGGGTGTCAGGAACCGACCTGGTTTGTTGATCTCTTGGTCTCTTCGTCAGTGCCGACAGGGTGTCGGGAGCTGACCTGGTTTGTTGATCTCTTGGTCTCTTCGTCAGTGTCGACTGGGTGTCGGGAGCTGACCTGGTTTGTTGATATCTTGGTCTCTTCGTCAGTGCCGACCGGGCGTCGGGAGCTGACTTGGTTTGTTGATCTCTTGGTCTCTTCGTCAGTGCCGACAGGGTGTCGGGAGCTGACCTGGTTTGTTGATCTCTTCTTTTCTTTTCTTCTTTTCTCTCTTCTTTTTTTTTTGAACCACATTACCGATACAAGTGCCCTTTCGGGTTTTCACCGGTACCGGCCCCCTCTTGCTTTTGCCCACGCGCCCTCTCGGGTTTTCACGCGGCGGGGTACCCGATTTTTCCTGTAGCGCCCTTTCGGGTTTTCGCCACAGCCGGGTTGTTGCCATTTTTACCCTTGTCCCCGTATAGGGGCAAGTCCGGCGGGGTATCTCTATTTTTAACCCCATTTCCTTTTCTTCTTTTTTTTGACGAGCGAGTGATACGCAAATGTCAGCTAGGGCACGAAGCCTTGCGCCGGAAGGTAAGTCTCATTCGTTGGCGAGAAGAGAACGCCAGCGCAACGGGAGAATTCGTACCGTTTCGGACGTAAGGTCCGTAACGGTAATATTGTATGGAGTGGGTGGCTAGGGCACAGAGCCTTGCGCCGGAAAGGGATTTATTCGCTGGCAAGGGACGAATGCCAGCGCAAGGATAGCGGTTCTGCCGATCCGGGCGTAGGGCCCGTGATGGCGATTTTGTATGATGGGAGGTGGCTGAGGCACGAGGCTACGTGCCCGGGAAGGACTTGTTCGTCGGCGGGGTAGTGGTGTCATGAGTGCGTTGTGGGCGGGGATAAAGTCGTCTCCACTTGTACGGATGCCCGTCCGCACAGGACCGTGGGAATGGGATGTTCCCCGTGGGCACCTATTATTGTATGTTATTGACTCACACATCCACATATATGAGTAGACGCGTACGAAGGTATATGCACGTATATATATATATATATATATATATACATATATATATATATACATATTTATTTAATATTTTGTATATCCTTTTTTTTCTTATTTTCTCCTTTTATTCGTTTTTCTTCTTCATCCTTTTTAGTTTCCTCTCTTCCTCTCTTTTCCCTTCTCCCCTCCTTTTTTCTTTTATTTTTTTTTCTCTTTTTTTTTGTCTTCCCCCTTCTCCCCCTTTTTTCTTTTCATTAAAACTCCCCTTGTGCTTTTCCTTTCTATTTTGCCCCTTTTTTCCTCTTTTTTTTATTCCCTTTTTCTCATCTTCTCTCCCCTTCCTTTCTTCCTTTTTTTTATTCTTTCTCGCTCTCCCCCTTTTTCCCAGCTCATATAAAAAGGGGCGGGGGTGGCTCGAACGGGCCACCCCCCTTTTCAAATTCCCTCTCTTCCCTCTTTCTTTCTCTCTCTTCGGCGAGGGAGCAAGCGGGCCCCCTCCCGTCCCTCTTCTTCTTCTCCGGGCGCGACCGCCGCCGCGAGCACCACCGCCGTCGTCGCCCTTTCTTCGCCAGGGTGAGGGGAACACCACGGGGAGGCTCTCCTCCTCCTCTCTTCTCTTCTTCCTCCTTTTCCTTCTCCCTCTCTTTCTCGGTTTGGGGAACGACGGAGGGTGAAGCAACGTCTTCCTCTTCTCCTTCCTCCCTTCCTCTTCTCCCTTCTTCTCTCCCTTACCCTCTTTCTTCTTCTCCATCTCTTCTCCTTCCTCTCCTCTGATGTCGTGGTAGGGGAGGCCATCGGGCGCCGGTGAGGGAGGCGTGAAGGCGTGCCGGCGAGAGGGCGTCGGGGCGTGCCGGCGGAGAGCCCTGAGGGCGTACCGGGGAAACCCCACAGAGTGTACCGGGGGAGCGGCATACAGGCATGCCGGGGAGTGGGTATAGGCGCGTACCGGGGTAGGGCTCCACGGGCGTGCCGGCGGAGCGGATAGAAGGTGTGCCGGGGAAGCCCCAGTGGGTGTGTCGGGGAAAGCCCCCCTTGGGTGTGCCAGGGAAGGCACTGAGGGCGTACCGGGGAAGCCCCCCGCAGGGTGTGCCGGTGACGAAGGCGCCTAGTGTGCCGGGGAAGAGGCGTATGGCTGTGCCGGCGAAGACCCCAGGGGGTGTGCCGGTGAGGGCGCCTGGGCGGTGTACCGGTGGAGGTCTCCAGGAGGGAGTGTACCGGCCAAGAGGCCAAGAGGCTTTAAGCTAGGGGAAGAAGACTTCCTCGATCGGCGGACTTCTGGTGTTGCCTCTCGGGGCCCACCATGACTTTGTTGTGGCCGTCACTCCTTGTGGACGTGCACCCGTATTTTCCCTTACGCCTCTGGCCTAGGGGAAACTCTGCCGAAATTTCGTCAGAAATTGGCAATGTCTTATTCATTTTACTTGTAGTAAAGCCCCTTTGCAGTTTTCAATTTCTCTTTGCCTGCGGCTTATTCTGATCTTCTATTTGTTGTATCTTTGCAGATAGATGGCTGCCCCAAGCGATTCTTCTGCTCCTGCTGCCGCTGTTGGTGCCGACCTCGTTCCCCGGGCTCCGGTGCCAGCCGTCACATGGCTCAACGTGGAGGACTTGGACCGAGAGCATGCAGAGATAGCCGCCTTGGCCGAGTCGTCGGAGTCTGACAGGGAGACTATGGATTTCTGCAGGCTTGCCAGAGTCAAGGGCGGCTTTACATTCGACCG